>PVIU01000631.1:0-89200 GCA_004026605.1 Ondatra zibethicus
GGGGGGTGTATATGGGGGTATGTATGTGGGGAGGTGGGGGTTGATGGGTGTAGGTACATGCATGGTATGGTGGTTTGTGTGTGGTATATGATGGTGTGTTTGGGGGGGTGTGATGAAAAAGGATGTATGTGGAGATTAGATGAAAATTTTATGGAGTTGCTTCCCTCCTACCTTTGTGCCAGTTCTGGGAATTGAACTTGGGTCATCATGCTTGAGCCACAAGCACCTTCACCCACTAAGTCATCTCAGCCACCTAAAGGTGACAGTTTTAGCAGCTAATGCACCCAAGCTTTCCACCTGGATGACAATCAATAATAATCTCATTGAGAATCAACACTTCCTTTTCATCTTCTAGACCTTTTTAAAATCTGTCTTCAATAATACTCAGAACCCCTGTCAGCTGCTTTGCTACAGTCATGATGCATCCCGCCAACCTGCCAGCTCAGTAGGTTAGAATCACACAGGGTATCTGTCACTGTCCTCCATGGCAGGCCTGTTCTGGGTGCTGGTGCCCACCACTTTCCTTCCTAGCTGAACAAGGAGCTGATTTTAAAACTCACTATGGATTCTTGCAAAAGATCAGTATAAATTAGGTGTCCATTCCCAGAATTCATGTTCTTAGCCATGCTCAGCTATACACTCTTTGTAAATACTGGGGCAACAATTTTTTTTTTTAAATTCTTAACTCCACTCTCAAAATTCCTCCAGAGTCCTGAAATCAGGGATGGAGTCTTATTGGTAGTCTGGTGGGGTGGGGGCGCTGGGGGTTGTGGGAGATGAAATGCAGCTTCCATCCTGACTTCCCCGAAAGCAGGCAGCTACTCTGCTCCCCTCTCCCCCCACCCCTAGGAGTTCAGATTTCCTTAATGTTATTGTATGACAACAGGAGGCAGAGAGGTCAACTGTCTAAGAGCCGTTGACAGAGATGAATGGAGCAGTTGATGAGTAACAGTGAGTGCCGACTCAATTGTCATAGCTTTCTTACCTACTTCTAGTGCCTCCTTTCTTCTCTTCCAGGAAAAACGTCTTTGCAATGGAATCTTTATGCTTTGTGTTTTAAAATACATAAATAAGGCATAGAAAGTATGTAATTTATGTTTGTTCCTCTTTTTTAAGGCCAGAATAGATAAAAATGTATTATCTGGTATTTCAGCTCTGGGCCAAGATATCTATTACTTATATTTTGTTTTTCTGTTATTTGTTAACTTTTATTTTTAGTTTTGTTAATATGTACATTTATTTATTTTGAGACAGGTCTTTTTATGTAGCCCAGGCTGGCCCCAACCTTCCTAGTACTCAGGTCATACATATGTACAGTCTTTTGTATCTGGAAATAGCTAATTTGAAAATCTTAACTAATCTATTTGATTACCTTGTAGCCCCAGGAAGCCCTACTCCTCCCTTTTCAGCTATTTCCTCCACTTTGGGAACCGCTCCCTAGCCCCAAGTAACTGTGAACCTGACTCTCCAATTCCTACTAGGGGGAAAAAATGCTACTTTCCTTTAATAAGAGCAAAAAAACTCACCTACAAAATTCAAAGACTGCCCAATGATAACAAAATCCAAATTCACAATCCCAAAAGAGGTACGGGCCACAATTGGACAATTGATAAGGATCAGCAAAGGTGTGGGAGGAGCCACGGCTCACAGTGTCTTCTATTGGATTCTTGGGGTTTCTCTTCTGCTCTGGGCTCCAGTTCTCAGAATCTGTTCTTTGACCTTATTGGCTTTTGTAAATGCATCAGCCATTTTGTCTTCAAGTATTATTTTTGGCCCATTGTCCTGGCTAATCTTTTGTCAAGTTGACACAAGATAGTCATTGGAGAAGAGGGGACTTCAACTGAGAAATGTCCCCACCAGATTGGCCTGTGGTGCCTTTTCTCAATTAGTTATTAACAGAGGGGGGCCCGGCCCACTGTGGGTAGGGCTATCCCTGTAGAGGTAGGTCGTCCTGGATGGTTTAAGAAAGCAAGCTGAGCAAGTCATGAGGACCAAGACATTAAGGAACACTCTGCATCAGCTCCTGCCTCTAGATTCCTGCCTTGGGTCCTGCTGATTTTCTTAGGTGATGGACTGCAAGTTGTAAGATGAAATAAACCCTTTCCTCCCTAAGTTATTTTTATTGGTCCTAGTGTTTCATCACAGCAGGAGAAACCCTCACTAAGACACAGTCTCTATTTAGTCATTAGCCTTCTAGATTCCCCCATGACACATATATACACATTTGTCTATTATGATATATATGTTTTGATATGTGTGTATAATGATACATATGTATAAACACACACACACATATATATATTACAGAGTACTGGGAAGGTTGGGGACAGTCTGAACTACATAATGAGACCTGTTTCAAAATAAATAAATGCATAAGTAAACAAAATAAATGTAAATATATAACAAAAACATGTAAGTAATAGATATTTATTTGAACCAGAGCTGAAACATCAGTTAATACATTTTTATATATTCTGTCCCTAAAAAAGAGGAATAAACATAAAATTACAAACATTCTATGCTTTATATATATTACATATGTATATATACATTAGCTTTTCCAACTATATAATTATGTATATTAGCCACTCCGATTTTTCTCAAAGATAATTTCAGATATTCTTTTCTAACCCATCTTTCAGTCCTGTCTTTATCTATATCCATGACATAATACATTTGTTGAAAACCTAGTTTTTACTCTTCTTATTGTACCATAGCATATAGTTCCTTATCCTTAAGCAGATTTAAGTATGTATAGTTTAAGGCTTGTGTCTGATAACCCCGCTGTCCAGAGCCCCGTGGGTGCTTTCCTGTCATGTTTAATACAGGGTTTTGTTTATGGGTCTTATCATCTCATGTACTGACTAATTTTTTATTATTATTTTGTGTTACACACTGTGCTCACTAATACTCAGAGAACTGCTTTGTGTCAAGGACATTACGTTTCCAACTAATAGGATTAATCAGGGAGCTGGAGGCACTGGCGATTGGAGACTCTTTAATCTAGCTTCCAGAATTGAGATGATTTAAAACTAAACTGAATTCCCTAACGGATTCTGTGTACTTTGAATTTACCCTTAAGCTTTAAAAACGAACTTTCAAAAGGTAACCTAGATCCAGGCAGCTTCATCAGAAACATGTTACATTTCTTGGGAGATATAAACAAACTATTTCCCCAGAAAGAGCACCAACAACAAACCAAAGAAACAGTTCTTCCCAGGTCCAGCTTGGTGAACCAATGCATTTGTTGGTCGTCCTTATAGGATTGTGGGTAACTAAAAAAACAGCTGCATCGTGGAAAAGGCCACCCCATCAAAGAAGCTGCATTGGAGCCCCACCTATAGCTAATCTGTAAACACTAGCAACTTCTAAGGTCTGGGGAAGCTGAGAGGTAGAAGGGTGTGGTAGATGGAACCCCAAATGAATCCCCAAAAACGTTCCATCCCTATCCTCCCAGCCTTCCTTCACTAGGAAGTGGTAACAGCCCATTATCATAATTACCACTGCACTCTTCCTTTCACAGGAGGAAGCTTCTCTGATGATGGCTGAACTGATCTATGAGTATAACAAATGTCATTAGGAGTCATTTTACTGTTACTTTATTCATTTATTTTTAGAATACTAGTATATGGTTTTACCCTAGGTATGGGATCCATCTCATGTAGTGGGCCTTATGTCAGATCAGATATAGGTTCGCTACTCCCACAAGCTTTGTGTCACCACTGCCCTAGCTTATCTTGCAAGCAAGGCATCATTGTAGATCAAAGGTGTAGCTCGCTTGGTGTTTATGTTTCTCCTTTGGTAGAGAACCTTCCTGTACCAAAGGCATTAGAATGTAGGGGTGAAGGCTATATGTAGACACCAGGTTGACTTCTCCATCTTCAATGAGTTGTGTGGGTGTTGTCTTTAGCAATATGGCCTTGCTGTCAGTCTGTGGAGAGCAACCTATAGTCTTGGCAACTGCCTCGTAATGACCAAACATTGATCTGAGCTGGCTTAAAGCGAGTTCAGTGTGGAATGAGGTAGTAAGCACTAGTGAAAGAACTTATAGTTTCTCAAGGGCATAATTCCAGATATTAATTCAAATTTGATTTTTTTTATTGTTTGAGAGGGTGAAGTGCTTCACTTTGTGACTTTCTTGCATTTCAGCAGATTTCATCATTTATTATACTGACTGGAATTTTTTCATTGTTTTAAGTATCATTCTTTATGAGATCATTTTGTTCCTTTGGAAATGACTATGTTGTTTTCAGTTTCCAGTTGTATGTAGGTAGTCATTTTCTAAATGTTTCTTAAGACCTTAATATTCTAATGGAAATGTAAACACCCTGACTTCATTTTGATAATGTGCTAGTAGTGGTTATAAATGATAACAGACAAATGTGAGCTCATTAGCATTACTCAGGAAAACAATATTATGCTAGAAATTCTAGATAATCTTCTCAGGGTGGCTGTAGACTTAAAACATTATACAAACTCATTATTAAGAAAGTTCTGATAATAATTAGCTTCCTAGCAACATGGGGATTTTTAGGGCAAGCATCTGTTATAAATGCTAAAATAAAGGAGAAATTACCACAAAAGCCTCTCATTTGGATGTCATTCACTGTGTAAAATGCTGTAAGACAGCAACACCTTATTATATACAGTTGTGCATATTTACTGTCGTTTCGTCTTGAGATTGGTTCCAATCTACTGACTTCCTTCTGTGGAGCCTTGCAATCATGGTAATTAGTTTCCAGGAGATTACAAGCCTAAATGTGGCTTACTGGTCATGTAAGAGGCAGCAACAGCACAGGACACCAACTTGACTGCTAAGGCCCAAATCAGTGCTGTGTTATTTGATGCAAATAAACTCCCTTTAGACTCAATTATTATCATCTGTAAATGAGGAAAAAATAATAGCACCCATCTCATATAATATTACAAGGGTTAAACAAGTTCAACCACCTAAACTAACTTGCGCAGCGCTATCCCCTAATTTGTACTATTTAAGTAGTAGTTGTGTACAGTATATTTGAAAGTATAAATTATAAACATAATTCTTGAAGGACAGAGCAGTGGAATAAAAGCAAATAATAACAGGTACATATTTGGCCATCATTCTTCCAGAATGATCCAACCTTGTGGGCCATCTAGCAAGTCCATTTTCTTATCTCCTCAACCTTACCCCAGAGGGAAGCTCAGGAGAAAGATGAGATATTCATAGACAGATCCAGGAGGAAAGGACAAGACAAATAAACAAGGATGTCAAGTTCTATAGCAAATTTTATGGGTGGTGATAGACCAGTCTCACAGAATTAACAAAATATGCCTTTTCATGTATTTACTATTGATAATGTAATTAAGCATCATTTATGAATAGAAAATTGCTTTGTAAATATGATTTCTAAAAATCTTCACAGAGCCAATATCAACAGCTAATGGAGACACTCCTGTTAAAACTGGGAAAACAGGCTGCACTGGGTGGTTGTATGGCTCCAGAAGCGCTGCCCGGAGTTGAGGGAGGCAGGAAGATAGCTAGTTCAAATCCTGAAATGGCTACTTGGCAAGACCTTTACTCAAACAACAACAAAAAAAAAGGAAAGAAGGAAGGAAGGAAGGAAGGAAGGAAGGAAGGAAGAAAGGAAGGGGAGGGGAGGGGAGGGGAAGGGAAGGGAAGGAAAAAGAAAGAAGGAAGAAAGGAGAAAGAAAGAAAGAAAGAAAGAAAGAAAGAAAGAAAGAAAGAAAGAAAGAAAGAAAGAAAGAAAAGAAAGAGAAAAAGAAAGAAAGGAAGAATTTTACCATTGTTTTACACTGGAATTTCTGGGCAACAGAGGAAGAACTAAAGCAACTAATAGATGTGTTTATCTAAGTTGTTCTATTACCAATAAAGACTCAGGAGTCAAATATTGGGATGAAAACCTGATAGATCAAAGCAGCGGTGAAGGAGCAGCCAGTCGCCCTTCTTCCACACTTCCCAGAGCAAAGAAACCGTGAGATCTCTAAGTCCCTCCCTACTTCTTCCTCTGCGTCTTCTCTATCCATATTCCTGGCTTTTCTATGTCCAGTTCTGGTCAGCTAGTCACTGGCTCCACCCCCTGATTCAAGGTTAACTTTATTAACACAGTCTTGGAGTCACGGTGCAATCAAATATCCGGCCACAAACGATAATCCAGAGTGAATCTGCTTCTACACCGTAGAGCACAATGTCAGATGACATTAGAATGTGCTGGAAGAATTAACACTAACAATTGTTGATGAGGGTAGGGATGCATTAACATCTAAAACTTAGGCTTCCCCATCTACCGATCCTGATTAGTTATTATTTACTTACCTACTCAGTTAAACTCTCCTTATCTAGCCGCTCATTTCTTTACTGTTCCAATCATTCCCACAATTTATTGATCACTGTATTAGACTCCTTTTTAAAAAAAAAAAAAAACTTAACACGCCAAAATACCAATAAGAAACCATTGGGGTAACAGTCACAAGGGTGCTCCTTGAGAGTTAGATCTGCTTTGTTCTGAACACTGAAAATTTGAGCTGTAGTATGTATTTAATAATCTATACTTTCTGAGTGTCCATGGAGATGCTGTATTGATGCTAGGATTACAATGGCCTGATGTTTCCTGCCCACAAGGCGTTTGCTGTCTGGTGAGAACAAGAGAGAAAGAGAGATGGAGAAATTTAATAAGGAAAGCCACAAGGGTACCATAAAGTGTGAGTTGTGATACAGCCTGTGAAGAGGGTAACATAAAACCAGAAATCTGCTGGGGTGAGGGGCCAAGGGGGAGGCAACATGGAATTTGGAGAATGAGTGCTAAGAGAATGGCAGGTGGCCGCCCAGGCACAGTCACAAGCTGGAAACAGAAAGCCTCTGAGCTAGGCGATGGTGACAGACCATGTATGACAGGATCCACAGGACAGATTCTCGGATGCAATGCTTTCTACGGATAGTGATAGAAGGGCTAATTAAAAAGAACTCAAGACAGGAAAAAGTTTAAATTATCTAATCCACGCTAACATGTTTACTGTATAGAATCAACATACATATCTAAGCATATAATTACAAACACCACAAACTTGTCATAAGGCTCAGAGTAGGTGGCTGTAGGAGTATGGAGGTCTGCGGCTGGAGCAGGACCTCAAGAATGGGAGTTCCCTCTTGTCCCCTCGGCCACTCTTAGGAGCCTGAGCGGTTGGCTGAAACCTGGATGGTCACTGGAGTTCCTTTTTAACTAGCAACTGAGTTCCTCCCAGATGTGTCATGCCACCCTTTCTTCCTGTTCCTCCCCTAGCCAGCTGGGGACTCTTGCCCTAGGCAGACACAGCCAAGGCCTGAAATTACCACCGGAGTTGTTACAACTGGCTCACTGTCATTCATGCTGTGGGCCTGTCATCTTTATTTTAATCTCTTACTGAGAGCTCTGACTGAAATTCTTCCTCCCATCTCTGATGAAGGTGAAAACCATCCTTGGAAGGAATGGCAGCCGTACGTGCTATTTAGCACCAATAAAAATCACACATTTTCATGTCATTACACAATGGTACTTATATTCCTTCCCCATACTCGGTCTTCACCTGTTCGTTGACAAGTGCTTAGACGGAGATATGTCAAGGTCACCCTTCAGTTTTGCATTCTTAATCACGCTAAATGACAACACCCTTCACACTGAGAACTTTAAAGACTATAGACCTAGCAATAGCAACCATGGCTTCAGTATGCAGCCATGAACTATGTATGTAATTTATACTTTCAGATATAGTGCATGCCGCTACTTCTTAAGGAGTGCATTTTAGGGGATAGCACTATGCAAGTTCCTTTAGTTGGCTGATCTTGTTTAATCACTTTAATATTATATGAGATTGGTGCTATTATTTTTTGCCATTCACAGACGATAAAAATTTGTCTAAAGGGAGTATATTTACATCAAATAACACAGCACTGATTTGGGCCTTCGCAGTCAAGTTGGTGTCCTGTGCTGTTGCTGCCTCTTACATGACCAGTAAGCCACATTTAGGTTTGAAATCTGCTGGAAACTAATTACTATAATTGCAAGGCTACACAGGAACTTTCAGACTGTCAAAAGCATCCACTTGTCCATTTGGAAGTAGATAAAGCCATGACCTGGCAGCAAGCTCAGAGACTCCAACTAACTACAGGGACAGACGACAGTAATCAGCCACCCATAGCATCTGCCAATCAGAGCCTTACCATACTTGTTCATATTAAAGCATGTGGATTTTATAACAAAGAGAATAGGGGGCCACTGAAATATTTTATGTAATTATTTAATGAAGTAAAACTTTTATTATGTAAATATCATATATACAGGAAGTTTACAGGATAGTATATCCTGATGTTTTTGCTTTTCCCAAATTTCTGTGTACTATTCCATTGATGGATCTTAAACAAGGAAATAAATGATCGGCTGGATTTGCTTTTCACAGAGGTCCCAGGGACTCAAGAATAGATTAATCAGGGCAAGGGTCCAAGGCAAAGAGACCCCTCAATATAGTGGTGCAGACAAGAGCTGCCTGTCCAGGGTGGTGTCATGAGGTGGTGAACAGCAAAAACATTTTGGAAGGTATTTGGTGATTTTTTTGTGGGACTACAGGTGATATCAGACTCCAGTCTTGTGATTCTGTTTTAAAGATGCAAATGTACATTCAAAACATGCGACATAAAGTAGATGTGTGATCTTGAAAGGGGCTGGGACTACTTGAGCCTTGCTCGATTCATGTGACTCTGTGTCTGGCTGTATAGGGGGACTTGGAAGTCCCTGAAGAACGAACACTGACTATGTCAGATACTGCACTGCCAGCATGCTTTAAGCTATTTAATGCTCACAGAAAAGACGCATTATCTGCCCCATTTTACAAAAGAATAAACTGAGATTTAGTAAGGGGGAAAAAAAGCCAGTAAGCAGTAGAGTTGAAATGTGAACCTGGGGAACCTGGCCTTTGACCAGGATGCTATAATTCCGGGACATTTTGCCTCCAGGTGTACCAAGAGCGAAATCAGGTTGGCTTTCCACTAATTACTAAAACAGAAAGCACTGTAGGGAGAGTAGTTAGCTCGTACCCAGAGCTCAACGAGTGAGGTCACAGCACACCTGCTCTAAACTGAGATGTCGACTGGACTATTGGACATTCACTTCTGGGTCTCAGGAAGAGGTCCAAGAGCCAGATATACCCATGGGAGGTGCCACTGTGGAGATCAATGAAGTAACCTAGGGAGAGAGTTCACTACGGGTGGGGAAAGGCTTGGAGATCAAAACAGATCACAGTATGGTGGCCAGAAAGTAGAAGTGGTTAGAGAGAGAGCTTTTCAGAAAGCACAAAGACCCGCAGTGCTGACATAGCACAGGTGGCCCTGACTTCCTAGCCAAGCCCAGACATAAATGAACTGACGCCGCTCTTTAAGAAACTCCCAGCCTCCTTCGAGGAACCTTGGTAAATAACTACCAAAGATGCATGCATAATTACAGAAGCCATGCATAGGATGACCTGGTCACTGGCTAGGTATCAGGAAACCTTCAAGTCCATTATAAGCCCCATGTTATTTGGGAAGAAGCTCAAAATTCTGAAAGACACAGGAAAGGAAGGACAGAGCCAAACCACTGGGTTCCTTTCCTTCATCCCGCAGACCTTCCAATGCAACCTTCCCTTTTTAATTTAGGAGCATAGAATTCAACCACAATCCATGTTCACAACACATGCATCATGGGATATAATTAACTCATTCATTTTTAACACTAAGAAAAAAAAATCACATCTAAGTCTACCACTTAAGTTGATGGTCCACTGGCCTTAAAAAATGCTGTTCAGGGTCTTATGACATGATCATACCACGTCAAAGTAACAGCTGGAAATTTCTAGGCAATTTCTGGATACAAAAGTAGGCAATTTGGGAAAAAAAAATAGGTGTAAGGAGGCTTGCATTTGCCACCATGTGAACATGAAACGTAGTAGAGGCAAAGGACAGAATTTCCAGGAGTCAGTTCTCTCCTTCAACTTTGAGCGCTGGGATTAGAGATGCACAGCAAACATAACAAACATCTGGCTTTTTATGTGGTTTAAGTACTCTTACTCACTGAGCTACGCTCCCCCAACCCCAGCCCCAAGAATAAGCAATCCTAAGTCACAGTAATAAGATCGTTCACACCAAGGACAGTGTGACCGTTTGAATAAGAATGTCATATATCTGAATGTTTGCTTCCCAGTTGGTGAACTGTTTAGGAAGGATTAGAAGGTGTGGCCTTGTTGGATGAGGTTCCAAAGCTCATGCTAGGCCCAATCTCCTCTCTCTGTCCTCTCTGTCTTTCTCTGTCTCTCTTGCTCTCTTTCTTGCTCTCTCTTGGCCTCAAGACCCAGAAGGCTGCATTGTAAGACACCTACCAAATCAAGCCCACACATTTTCAATATTTCATTCTCCCTGAATGTTACTTTTAATATTTAATTAGTGCAAGTAGGCAAGACTTTTTACTCTGAAAGCCTGCCTCTGGCAATGTGCCTCCTCCAACAAGGCTGTATCACCTAAACCTTCTCAAACAGCACCGTCAACTTGGGGAACAGATGTTCCATGTAAAATGCCTTAGCCTATGGGAACAATTCTTATTCAATCTACCACATTCCATTCCCCGGCTTCCATAGTGCCATATCATAATGCAAAATGCATTTAGCCCAACTCCAAGTCACCATAGTCCTTCATGGTCTCCGTACTGTCCAAAGTACTCAGTCCCATGTTGGACACAGCAGTCCAAAGTCTCTTTTGAGTCTCAAAGAAAACCCCTACATGTCACCCCCATGAAATAAAAAAGTCAAATTACACACTTCCAACCTGTAGTGCAGAAGACACAGGACCACTTCTAAAAGGAGGAATAAGGACACAGCAAGGAAATACTGGAGCAAAGCAAGACCAGAACCCTGCAGGGCAAACTAAATCCTATGGCCCCTTATCTGGGATTAAATGGCTCAGAAGCTCTGCCTCCCCATTTTGGTCCTGCAACATCCATCTCTCTTTTGGGTTGGTTCTCTGCAGCTCTCCTTAGCAGATAGATCACTCACAACTCTGGCATCTCCGACATCTTGAAGTCTCCATTGCTACCTAGGTTTCACTCCACAGCTTCATGCAATGAAGACCTGCCCTGTCCTTCCACATGCTGCCTAGCCTCAATGGCTTTCTGAAACCATGAAGGAGGAATCCTTCCTGTCTGTAGAGCCAGCACCACATGAAGGACACTGCTAAGTTCAGCTACTTGGTGGAGATGGACTGTGGCCCCCTTGACCCCTACTAGCAGCAGCTTGTGTTCTCAGCTGCTTTCTAGGAGCAGAGATTGCCTTGGGTCTTTTCCTTTCACAAGTTTTAAGCTCAGCTGGTGGGGGTGGGTGTCTTGCCCTACAGGCAAATCCTTCCCTGTTGCAGTGCTAAACTAGAGGCTTCTCCTTGTTGGTGTTAATCTCTTTATCTCTTTCAAGGCAGGCCTCAGCAACAATGTTGTTGTTTTCTGGTCCTCTTTGTCTCTCCATACTGTAACTCTTTTTGTCCTGTGTGCTCTTTTTCACTATAAATCAGCATAAGTGTCATTACTAACAACACATCACAGATTAAACATTGCGTGGCCTTGAAATTGCTCTCTGCCAAAGGCATCAGTTCCTTACTTTACAATTTTGTCTCAGGCAAGTTCTTAGGACAAAGGAAAAAGGCAGCCACATTCTTGGCCAAAATATCATAGGAATGGCCTTTATCCCAGATGCTAATATTGTCCCCCTCTTGAGCTGTGTCTTCACATCTATATTGTTCTCAGCACAACTCCACTGCTCCAGCCTCTAACCTCCTACTAGAATGGCTTGCCAACCTTTAACTATATTGTTAAACAAATTGTCTAGTATAAAGTTCCAAAGTTTCCTACATCCCTCGAGAAAAGTTACCATGATCAGTTTTTTCAAGCAGCAGCCCACTCTATGGTTCCCACATCTGCATCAGTTACTTCTCTGCTGCTGTGATACATACCATAGCCAAGACAACTTGCTGAAGGAAGTTTTTTTGGGCTTATGGTTCCATAAGGGTAAGAGTCCTTCAGAGCAGCGCTGCAGAGATGGCTCAGATTTCTGTCCACTCTTCCAGAGGTCCTGAGTTCAATTCCCAGTAACCAAATGGTGGCTCACAACCATCTATAATGAGATTTGATGTCGTCTTCTGGTGTGTAGGCATACATGCCAGAACACTGTATACATAATAAATAAATAAATCTTTAAAAAAAAAAGAGTCCTTCAGGACGAGGAGGCACGGGAGTAAGAAGCAGGACTGGCATCAGAAAGAGGGAGTTGAGAGCTCATAGCCTCATGTACTCAATTCAAGCGCAGAGAAGAGGAAGCAAACTGGAAATAGGTGTGGATGTAGGTGTTAGAGTCTAACCCTAGAGATGTGGTTCCTGCCGCAAGCCTGCACCACCTAAACCTCCCCAGTGAGTTCTACAGTCAGCCAAGTGTTCAAATGCCTGAGCCTAAGGTGGACATTTCTCACTCAAACCAGCAAGCCATTCATCTTACACTGACTGCTCCTCCACTAACATGTTTTAAAGCACAGCAATTTAACCATTATGTATCATATCTACTCACAAAACTTTTAGTTTATTTTGTGAGTCTATCCTGAAACTGGAAGACTTATCATTTCCTTTTTTTTTTTTAAATACATCACCTTTATTCCGTGCTCTTGTGTACAGGTAACTTTCAGACCTTGTCCTCCATTTTGTTTCCCATCTCCATCCCATAACCCCTACTCTCCAAGTCGTATTTTTAATAATGTGTGAAGAAAGAGCTAAAACTAGAAGCAGAGAGAACAAAGTCGCCTCTCTCCAATTTTCTCTCTCTAAATTGTAAAAGTCAGGTACCGCCAGAGGACACAACCCCAGAGCCTTGGGTCCATGTTTAAAGCAAATTCCACCCCTTATTAGAAGTGAGGCTTAGGCATGTAGCTTAATAAAGCTACAGAAGCTCATTAAGCATTAATTTCCTCATTAGCAAAATGAAGATAATATTCTAATAGATGAGGAAATGAATGGGAAGTGCTTACACAGCATCTTTTACACAGTAAGAAGCGGCTAATTGTTATTACTAGCATTGTGTGAAGAAATTGTCTACAACAAAGCACATATAGTCAGTCAGTTTCAGCTGCATATATCATGTAGCAACTGCGCCTAAAGACTCCCCACTTCTGCTGGAGAGCTAGGGAAAATTATCTATTCGTCTATTCAGCAGATACCTACTGAACAAACACCAAGCTTCATTATTTACAATGAGCAGGGGTGTGGCTTATAAACATCTGTATAAACGCACTATAGGACACATTGTTAAAGCTAAAGAGCAGTGGATGTGTATTAATATGAAAACATTGCAGCCCAGAGAAATTTGGTGGGAGGAATAGTTCCTGAACACTTTATCCAGGGTATGCCATTCCTGTGACGGCATCATACCCAACACCCTTCATCTAGCTCCATAGGTATTGTATTACTTTCTAGAGGGAGTCCTACTGGGCTAAGGAAGGGAGGCAGAGATGGGAGAGAAGGCAGCTGCTTAAAGGAATAGAATACTTAACTATTTCAAGATTTTACCTGGAAAAGGAATTCATATTCAGCTAAATATTTGCAAATTTAAACTACAGGGGCTGTAGATGACCCGAGTTTCATTTCCTGCACTCATATCAGGTGCCTCATAACTGGCCGTAACTCCAGTTCCAGGGTATCCAAGACCCTCTGGCCTCTGCAGACACCTGCATGCCGGTGGTACACATAAATTCATGCAGGGGCACACACACACACACACACACACACACACACACACACACACAAAAATTAATTATTACTTTAAAATTTTAAACAATTAATACTATGTTCCTGCCAGGTTTTCTGGGTATCCAATTGTGGGATTTCTTATTTTAGGCAGAGACTTAATAACTTCAAAAGTCGGGGGGAGTCTAAAACATACATGGAGGATCGATCTCGACACTAGCCTTGTCTTTCTCTTCTTCAGTGTCATGAAAAAGGCAGAGATCTATTTGCATAAGTATTCACCTACAGATAATTCTCAATAGGCCTGCTTAGAGCTGTGTGCACAAAGAGCCCCAGCCCCAGCCCAACACCGTGCCCAGGGGTTCTGCAGCTCGCCTGTATATTCCTCCACTTCCCCTGGCAACGTATTTTCTTCCTTTGCCTGCCTTGAATCACAACCAGCTCAGATTGGAGGAAGGAATAGAAAATGACATGCTTAACAGTTTTCTATTCTAGCAGGGGATGCTGAAGATCTGGGGTCTAACTGATGTTCTTCCTCAAATTGCCTTGTGCTCCTGGCAAGCAGGTTAACTGTGAGGCTTGGGTGAAACAGGTAAGAGAGTGAAAATCACAGGCATTTCCCCCACGAAGGAAACTTTTAAACTGCTGGCTCTTTAGGCAGCAGAAAGTGCCTCTACAGCAATGCAAAGTATGTACCCTAGTGAGTTTTACACTCACAATGTATGTCCAACATGTGATTATGAGACTTATACTAAATTATGTCACACAGCACAGCATGATCTACATATATACACATTGTTTATGTACATGCATAATTTTAAAATACTGTTCTACACAAAATATACAATTAAAACATCTATCAAATATACAGCTGAGTAAGGCAGTAGTTTGAATGAGAATAGCCCCTATAGGCTTATATATTTGAATATTTTCTTCCCAGATAGTGGAGTTGATTAGAAAGAATTAGGAGGTATGACCTTGTTGGATAAGGTGTGTCATTGTGGGTGGGCTTTGAGGTTTAAAAACCCCATAACAGGCCCAGTCTCTCTCTCTCTCTCTCTCTCTCTCTCTCTCTCTCTCTCTCTCTCTCTCTCTCTTCTCTCTTGACCCCTCTCTGCCTTCAGCTTGTGGATCAGATGAATGTTCCCAACCATTCAATGTCACTCCTGACTGCTGTCCTCCCTGCCCCCACCATGATGGTCAGGCACTTACCCTCTGAAACCGTAAACAAGCCCCAATTAAATGTTTTATTTTCTAAGTTGTCTTGATCATGATGTCTCTTCACAGCAATAGAATAGTAAGTAAGACACATATATTTTTAAAATGTATCTGTTGTTCACATTTCGAATACAGATTGTAACTGTATCTGATGTGGGAGGTCCTTCTGTCTAGATGTTGCTTTTACTGGTTAATGAATAAAGAAACTGGCTTGACCTGATAGGGCAGAGTAGAGCTAGGCGGGGAAAACTAAACTGCTGGGAGAAAGAAGGCAGAGTCAAAGTGAGAAACCATGTAGCCCCACCAGAGATAGATGCCTGAACTTTACCCAGTAAGCCACAGCCTTGTGGCTATATACAGATTAATGGAGATGAGTTAATTTAAGATATGAGTTAGCCAGAAATACGTTTAAGCTATTGGCCAAACAGTATTGCAAATAATATGGTTTTTATGTGATTATTTTGGGGCTGAGCAGCTGGGAACAAACAAGCGGCCTCCTACTACAAGTATCTATTTATAATTAATTCCTGATGGTTTTCAGCAGGGCCTATGGGTATAAACTATATGATTTGTAGTTATACAGCAATGAGATTTTTGTGTAGTATTACTAATATTGGTAATATTAAAACCAAGGTCAGGTCTAGGGAGAGGTAAATGAGGGATTTGGGTTATGAATCAAGGAGGCCCCTCTCTCAGTACTACAAAGTACACACCGCTTGTCTCTCCCAACTTACAGCCTCATAAAAATGTGATTTTCTTCTCATCCTCACTTCCAGGAATTACTCATTAGTGAATGCCAGGGATGTTTTATGTGTTTCCCATATATTAACCCATCTAACAAAATACCAAAACTGCAACTCCCCCCCCAAAAAAATCAAAACAATAATCCGATGGGAAGTACAAGATGCCGTTCATAAGTAGGTAAAACGGTTTTAACTAAAATGTTTCTCAGAGCCCAAACAAAAAGCCCTGGCATGCCATGGCCTCTGCTGAACCCGCTATAGTAAAGTGGTTGGGAGTAGCCTTATGACTCCACTCATCCCGCTATGTTCCTGTCTTCTCATGTGGGGACCACTGGCAGGCGGTGGTTTCAAATCTATTGCTGAAGTGTGACATGCCTGGAAAGTTTCAAAAGGAAACAAAGGACACATGCTTTTATTTCCTGTATGGCGATTCTTATGTTGAAATCTGAAGTGGATAATGGAGCTGACGATAATCTAAGCTGTACTTCAACAAGGTAATACGTTTATATTTAAACTCATACAGAGACCAGGCAGGAGGATTTACACAGACAGACATTAGTTTCTAGCTCCAGTGATTTACTAGTGTGCACTGAAATCTGGTGGAAGTATAAGGTGGATAGTAATATTATATTCTGCTGTATATCCTGTTCACATCAGGCCTTCGTAATCAAAGCCAAACAGCAATCTACAGGACCTGTCTTAAATCTGCCACCTCAGATCCTGATTGTAAAATAAAATGATCTGAGAGCAGGCTGTCTCTATTTGGCCTTCCCCGGAGGAGTACTGGGAAAAGAACTTCCTATCTTTTATTTATTTACATTCAGTCAGCAGAAACATAAATTAAATTAAAAACCTCAGTGTTATGTGGACAGAATAAAGCATACCTAATATGCTGCTAAGTAGTTTGGGTCTTTTTTTTTAGATATGACAGGCTACAGGCTGTATTGTAGTTACCCTGTGTGCCTCCATGCTTACAACAAATTATGCTGAGAAAAAATAATACATTAAAATAATTTCTGCAGACCAGCAATTTTACATGCTTCAATTCTGCTAAGAATAAAGATTTTTTTAGTGGATCTTTTTATCTGACACACTCCTGCCAACTGATTCTGTTTTAAATGATTTCTTCAGAACATCATCAAAACAGTCAACGTAGATGCATTAATATGGCATAGAGAAGCCACCGATGAATTCGAGGCAAACTTTTTTGTCATTACCAGCAGGCAATTAAGCTGCATTAAAGGCCAAACTTCCCAAACAAAAGAGATGCCCTTGTGTATTATAGAATGCAGGGGGCAAGAAAAATATGAAGTTCAGTGCTAGGCTTCCTTAGCCTCCTAAGGAAAAGGTGAGTGCACGATCTGCCCATTCCACAGACCCACGAGGCAGGACAATCAGACGCAATGGGAAGTCAATTCAAAGCAGGAACTCGGTTTATTACTGTGAGTGTCAGCTTATATAGCTTAAGTGACATGGTGTGATGTGGGGGTACCTCCAGCCAATGAGAATCAGCCAAGCCCTCCATCTGGCTGGAGGGGCATCTACCTAGATTTTGTTGTCTCATCCTCACTTGGTTCCCTCAAACTCAAGCCAGGCTTTTCCCTGTCCTACAGGCCTTGAGGTACAGGCCCTGAGATAATTTTGGCCATACATCTCCCCCCTTTTGTTTTATATCCCACCCCCTAACCTGCTCACCAAGCCAGAATAGCCCACCGGGGAGAGAGTATGGGTCAGGGCCACCCCTATCCAGAGTTTCGGCGTGGACACCCTTAAATTGAGAGCTCATTCATGGGATGAGGTGTATCGAGCCTATCATATTGTACTTGAAGGGTCATGTACCTGTTGGATCTGTTTTTGGAATGCTTGTTTCAGCCTTTGGAGAATGCATGGGCCAAAAAGACAGATCAATAAACAAATAGCCATCAGCCCAATTAGAGAAGAGATGAGTGTGGTAAGCCATGGGGACCAATTAAGCCAGGTCTCATAGGGGTCCTTGACTTAATCAAATCAATATCTTTTCTTAACTCATCTAGTGTTCTTGTAACTATCCCGGAATGGTCCACATAGAAGCAACATTCTTCCCCAAGCGCCCTGCAAATAAAGTGCCCTCCCTGTTCCATAAACAGCAAGTCTGAGCCTCTCCTATTTTGTAAGGTTACCCTTGCTGAGGAATTCAAAGACTTTTGTAAATAACGTAATGCAGTCTCTGTCTTTTCTAATTATGTACAGCCCAGTCTGCTCACATTCCCAGGAAGAACAATAGTAATCAGGAGCTGCCCTGCAGTTTCTAATAGCAGAGGCAGTCCGGTTGCTTCCTGGGCATACATAAAAGGGTGTCTACAGGAAGGCATGTCTCCCAAGGACATGAGAACATCCAGGCTCATTAGGGTAAGATGCCTGGGGTAGGGTGTACCCCTGAGAGCCTCCACATTCAGGTCTCCCTTTGATCCCCTGAATCCAGTCTCCCATGTCCCCACTCCCACAGGCCAAATCTCAGAGGTCAAACATCAGGTCAGGCCACCACATCCAGGGTGTCGTCATCTGAGAAGTATGGCTTAGGATCCCTCCAGTGCCAGTGCTCGATAAGATCCATGACACCTTCTGTGGTTGGTGGGGGCTTGCTGCCTGGACCTTGACCCCCATGAGAAGAGTTAACATGATTACCACCAGAAGGACCATCTAAAATAGATAAACAGGCAACACTCTCCTCAAGGGTCAGTCTCCCTTGAGCAATGGTTATTTTTCTTTCCTTGTGTTTGAGTTTAAGGGTTGTCCACATAATCTCTCTCTTTCTTTATTGGTCATCTTGGTCTTCCCCATTGTCATGAGGGGAGGGGAGAAATTTTAAGTTACGAGTAGGTAGCCACATAGGCCTTTCCCCTCTGTTTAGGAAGACAGATCCATATCCTCCGCCCAGTTTCAACAAGGTAGCTGGGCCCCTCCATTGGTTGGTGAGGGGATCCTTCCACCTAATCTTTAGGCAGAGCCTTGTTGGTAGGGATCCCCAATGTTTCTGGAATCTATTTTGTTCATCTGATTTTTGAAAATTTAAAATATTGATGGTTAATAACAGCTTTTGCAGTTGTAGATGGGGGAGACTTCTCCCCCTTTTTGTTTTATAAGAACCTCTTTGAGATATTGGTGATGTCCTTTGACAATCGCTTGACCCAAGAGTTGTATGGAATCTTGGTGGTATGGGATATTTTCCATCTCTGAAAGAATTCTTTTAATGTTTTACTTATAAAAATAGGGGCCAGCCAGCCTGGTCTACAGAGCGAATTCCAGGACAGCTAGGACTGTTACACAGGGAAACCCTGTCTCAAAAAACAAAAAAACAGGGGCCATTGTCGGTCTTGTCCTGTTGTGGTCGTCCCAATGTAGCAAAACATTGTAAGAAGTGGCTCTTGGCATGGGTTGCCTTTTCCCCTGAGTGGGTGGTAGTCCAGCATGCCTTAGAGTACGCTTCTATGGTCACAAACATATATTTTAATTTGCCAAATGGAGGATAACATGCCAGATGATATTGGATCCTAACCCTCTTGGGTTCACCCTGGCCCTTGCAAAGGGGGTGGAGGTACGCAGAAACTGTTGGTAAGTCTTACATGTATGTGTTATGCCCAAATCCACGAAGTCCCTCAAAAGCCAACAAGGAGACCAAGTCCTGTATGTAAAAGCAAAGAGCCTTTATTTTATGCAAGTTTGCAAACTTGGTCTCCCCGCATGTCCAATGTATTGGAATAAATGGAGAGACCCGAGCTCAGTTAGAATAGGGTTTTATAGTAGTAAAGGTGGGGATGAGGGGTTTCTGAGGTTCAGGACTCCTGATTGGCTGACATTCGTCTAGGGGTGTCCTGGTGAGTGTGTGTTGGTAGGTGGTCCTATCTACAGTGGTTGAAATGCTAGGCATTTCCTTTGGATGGTCTGTTCTTGGGTGGGGGTCAGGTAATCTCAGTTTGTGATTCTTCCTGCAGCCAGGTATTGCTTCAGAGTAAACTACTGAGACTCAGTCCTTATTAAATTTATCGATGGCTGAGTCCTACTCTGGCAGGTGATAATGGTTGGTAAAGAACTTCCTTTGGGTGATCTGTTCATGTTTAGCTTATCAGGACTGGCTCCTTCAGCATGAAAAATTCTCTTTAATTCTGTTGTGGGGACCTGGGGTATAGGAATTTGAGTCCTCTCCAGTTGACATGAGTGAAGTCATGCATTTGGGTAGCATTTTGTATGGGCAGAGTTGAGACCTCTATGAGACAGGTCCCCGAAGCTGAAGCATCCGCAGCAGCATTCACTTGGGAAATGAGGCCAGGGAGGTTTTGGTATCCCCTGAGATGTTGAATATATATGGTTTTTTCCTACCTTCTTAGAGCAATCCGAGTTGTATCATCAAGGCAGAAATAGGATTAGCATCCAATCTGATATAGGCATAGGGTAAGTGTGACCGTAGGTTCACCACGTAAGAGCTGTCTGAATAGAGGTTGCAGGGTTCTGGTGAAAGACCAGGATAAATCCAGACCCCCTAGCAGGAAGAGTAGAGCCAAAAGTCTAGGTTAGCCGGTTCCGTGACTCTCTTCCAGGAACTGGCTGACCACAAAGTTAGATTATAATCTTGAGAACAATCTTGAGAAACAGGGAATTATCCCCTTGTGATTATCACTGGTATTTTTGGAATTTTCCAATGACGCCCTCCCTACCCCCTTTGGGTTGTGGTTTCTTCCCTTCTCCCAGCTACTCGGGGTCGAACTCCTCTACCCCTGCATGGGATATGAGTCTCGGCCCCAGTGCGCTGGTTCCTGTCAATAAACCTCGTGTGATTACAGCAAGGACGGTATCTCGTGAGTACTTGGGGGGGGGTCATGTTATCCCGAGACTTGAGTGAGAGTCTCCCAACTCTGGCGGTCTTTCACTGGGACCTCTTGCAGGGCAATATATACAGCCATCATTTCCTTATATTAAGCGGATCCTCCACAAGGGAGAATTTTGGTAATCTTTGTCTTGGTCCCCGCTGAAGGGAAAACCCGCCATCTGTGCAAACAGTGAATGTTTGGGGCAGGGGCCTGGAAGAAAAGACTAAGGCGACTCTCCAGTGTAGTTCTTGATATAGCTTCACTAACTGGGACTCCCCAAAGTGGGTCCCAAGGGTCCCCAGAAATCCCTCCAGGGCAAGGCTCAATTGAGAACAATGTCTAGTAGCCCATTCTAAATCCTTAATTTTGAATGGAATTATTAATTTAGAGGGATCTTTTCCATAATGTCAGAGGGAGTTGTCCCTGATTTTTAAAATCATATCAGCTATTGGATCGACTGTTCCACAGCCCCATGACACGGGACAATCAGACGCAATAGGAAGTCAATTCAAAGCAGGAACTTGGTTTATTACTGTGAGTGTCAGCTTATATAGCTTAAGTGACATCCTGTGGTGTGGGGGTACCTCCAGCCAATGAGAGACAGCCAAGCCCTCCCCCTGACTGGAGGGGCATCTACCTAGATTTTGCTGTCTCATCCTCACTTGGTTCCCTCAAACTTGAGCTAGGCTTTTCTCTGTCCTACAGACCTCGAGGTACAGGCCCTGAGATAATTTTGGCTCAACAGTACATCACCTTTTCCTTTAGAAGCAAATGTGTATGCAGGCTTCGTCCCAGTGAAGGTCAGGGGATCCTTAGAGAAGAAAAGAAGCCACAATACTTTGTTCCCATTTTGATTCTGTCCTCTGTTTAGTCCTTGTTGGCTCGTGACACAACTGCCACCTGTGACACCCATCTCGATGAATTTTGACTCCTTGCTTCATATCATTATATGTAGTTATGACTACCACATAGCTTGCCAGCTTGTCTTCCTAGCCAGACTGTAAACTCCATTAGAAGACAAGTCCCCTCGTTCTTCCTGCTTCCCAGAAGTGAGCCCAGCCCTTAGCACCAAGTAACAGCTCTGTAAATGCCTATTGAGTCAAATGGATATTGAAACTTGGATATGGATAATACATAACTTGTAAGAATATGACAGGCATGGGGTGGGAGGGACAATTTGGTCACATTTGATTGATGCTGGGGAAATGAGCACTGGTTCAGGTAGATTCAACGCATGGAGACTTTTAGGAATAATAAAAACCCAGAGACAGATATTGGGGTTCAAGCTGAAGATCAGGTAAGCAAAGCAGCGGACCACTAGAACTCTAGACCTTTTACCTCTGCCGGATCTTTAGGCCGAAAGGGCGAGATCCTGTCTCCACAAACTCTCAGGCTGAAGGCTGAGGTTGAGACATGTCTCCTCCTATCTTATATTCCTCTCTAGTTCTGGGATTAAAGGCGTATGCCACCACTGCCTGGCCTACATGGCTGACTAGTGTGGCTGCTTTGCATTCTGACCTTCAGGCAAGCTTTTTCTTTTTTATTTTTTTGTTAAAACACAGATAACATACCACTATAAGATCAACTGTTCGTTCATCAGAGCCATCACATACCCACAATTTCATTCATTAACTTATTTAACAAATATCTATTGAGGTTCAATTGAATGCTAGTTAATCATTACCTACTCCATAGGTTATGAATATGTATCACCTAATGATGGCAGGAAACCCAAGATCCCTGTAATTTGCAATGATTTCATTACATATGCCAACACAGAATTAGAACTGCGCTGTAAATTTAACCTCAAGCTAAAACCTTGGGACATTTAGCATTTTCCATTTCCATTCATCTTACCATTAACAAAGTAGTTTCATTTTCGTTTAGGCTCAAGAATTTCCTTTAGGATCCCCTTGCTAACTCAACCAGATTTTCCTAAATCCTAGCTTACTGGTGTAACTTTGCCAGTAATACGCCAAGTGCACTGAAGAGGCCTCATTTTCCCTAAGAGAGCCCGGCAGGCTGAGACCCCAGGGCAAGGCTCTTACTCTGCACTTGATCATACACTGAAGGCCTTGTTTCCCTTCAGTAAAATCTATCTACTTCTAACGTGGTAAGGGGTATGGGAACCACAAGGCTGTTTATCATGCTCGGTCCTAAAATGTGCAGCGATACCCACTCACATAGTCCATGGGCCAGCCCTGTGTCTGTTTAGTGATGGAGAACATCCCGATGAATGTTTCTAAAACTGTGAAACTCTCCTGACCCCTATAATGAAGGGAAGTAGGCAGATGTCTCTTAAAACACGAAAGGCCCCCAAGTGCTTCCACTGGCCCCGTCCTTCCCACTTGGGCGTAATTCACTCAGGAAGATGTCACAATAGAAAATGACACTACAATTTTGCTTAAAATAGGATAAAATGGGACTTCTTCCCCCTGTCATTTCTCCTCACTAAGCCACCAGAGGCATCTGTTTTAGGATCTGTTAAAAGCACGTCTATTTGGTTATAGGTCAAAGCAGAGAAACACCATTAGTAATATCACATAGTTTGTTCTATGCACATTGCCGCTAGGACAACATCCTTCTTTAAATGACGTTTCTGGGCATAATGTCACAGCTGATGGTGCTTCAAGACTTACCATAGAAGTAGCTGTGTAATTGAGTAGCTGTCCATCAAAGTATTTAGTGACCTTACAATGTATTCAATCAGCACTGCTTAAAAAATTTAGCTGTTTTCCAGCATGGAAATTAATTCTACCCTATTTAATCCTGTTTACTTAAATTCCAGCCCCCAAATCTGAGCAATATGTATTGCCAACATTTCCAGAATGTATCATGATGCCTTCTGCCATCGCTTAACCCAGACGATACACTCTATAAATCTTCATAAATCAACCCCTCCCTTCCATTAATCATTTTCATGATTTTTCCCTGGATCCCTTCCAAGACTGTCAGCATCGCTTGTTTACTTGGGTTCTGAAAATGGAATACAGTTGTCTCAGGGTGCTTTCAAACGCATTCATGTGAGAGACCACAGCCCCCTCCCCCCTGATGCTCATGCACCACCACAACCAATGCCAACATCACTTCTTTCCAACTCATCTGAAACTGCCCACCATCTCCAGCACCCCCAGCTCTCTTCTCCAGAGACTGCCAGATATTTGTTTGTATCTTTCAGAGAGCAATTTCATGTTTTCCCATCCAGATTTCTGATTTGTTTTTGGTCTTTCTGAACCACACTGCTGTTCATATTCTGGCCATTTATCAAAGCTCCTAATACCTCCCAATTCAGTCATCCCCACAACTGTCATGAGCGTTTGCTCATTCTTTCTTTCAGATGATTAATAAACTCATAAAGCGTGAGCCACAGAACCTGCTAGGAGGCAGGCTGTCAGAGTGGTACAGAATGGCCCTTCCTTAGCTCTTGCAGACAAGGTTTAGTTTCCTTCAGTTTCTGTGGCTGTGGTATTACCAGGACTACTTGGACATGACGCATACAGAAAAATGACACAGCATGCCAAACCGAATGTTTTGCTCAAGTCAGAATGTAATGCCACTGTCCTACCATGCTCCTGTGAGTCGGAATGTGATGCCAGAGTCCTACCATGCTCCTGTGAGTCAGAATGTGATGTCAGGCCCTACCATGCTCCTGTGATAGATTCCTCTCTCCTTCATGGATGAGCCTCTGCAGAATGTGACCTTGCTTTATGGGCCACTGGGGTTTGTGGGTACATTTCATGGTGTATTTTATTTTATTGGAGAGTTTAGCATCCTTTCCTCAGAAGACTTTATCCTTGATGAGTGTCTTAGCCCCTCCTACATCTTACAAACAAAAGGAGTGTCCCACTGAACAAAGTTTGAGCAAAAGAGACCTCAAAGCCCGCTTCCACAGTGGCATACTTCCTCCAACAAGGCCATACCCCCTAATAGTGCCACTCCCTTTGGGGGTCATCTTCTTTCAAACCACCACAATGATACTTTGGCAGTGTCAGTTGAATCACAAGATAAGGTATACAATTTATCATGGCAAAAATAGCCCAAACTTGTTTCACAGTGGCCACATACAGTAAATGCTCTGACAATGTCTGTGATGGTTAATATTGTCACATAATCTAGAAGTACACAATCGAGACACAATCTAGAATTACTTCAGTGACAAGCCTCTGGGAATGCCTGTGAACCATCCAGATTAGATTAATTAGACCCACCTTAACTGTGGACAGCGCCATTCAACGGCAGGGGTCCTGGATTGAATCAAAAGGAGAATGGACGCTGAGTCCCAGCATTCATTGCTCTCTGCTTTCCGATTGTTGATGCCCTGAGCTCTCGCTGCCTCAGCTCCGCCACCATGATGAACCATACCTTTGAACAGGAAGCCAAAATAAACCCTTCCTTAAGTTTCTTCTTGTCGTGTATTTTTGTCAAAACAAGAGGAAAAGTAACTAACAGTGTCCATGGTCTTGAGGTAGGAATTTCCTTCAAATGGCAAATCAGAAGTCCCCTTCTGAGCTGTAATAGGGGTGGGTGGCTTAACTCTGAAGCTATACTCGCTCCTGTCCTACCGAATAAACTCCCAGGGGTTGGTTAGGGTCTTTTTTCCATTTGTTTGATTTAAGCAGTTCTGCCGAGGAAGAAAGCATTGAGACAGACCAGCAGTTACAGAGTTTCCAACAGCAGGAAACACTGGCACATTCTGTAGGCGCCATGGCTGTGCCTTATCCCAGGCACACGGCGAATGTGCACCTGGGGTCAATTGCTGTTAAGTTTATAACCTGTCTAAATTCTGAAGAACAAGCAGCATAATTGATACAAGTGTAAAACATTAATTTAATGTATTAAAAATAAAACAATTATTCTTCTTGTTTCTTTTAAAATAGAAGTATATGTTATATGAACACAAATTTTACCTTTCCTTAAATAAGAATAATGAAAATGACAGAATTCCGAGTAGCTAAATATGCTGTGTCTACTCTATTTTTTAAAATACATTGTGTGTGTGTGAGAGAGAAAGAGTATGTGAGTATGTATGTGTTTGTATGTGAGAGAGCATGCATGTGTGAGTGTGTATGTCTGTGTGTGTCTCTGAGTGTGTGTGAGAGAGAGAATGTATATGTATGGGGGAGAGAGAGTGTGTGTGTGTGTGTGAGAGAGAGAGAGAGAGAGAGAAAGAGAGAGAGAGAGTGTGTGTGTGTGTGTGCGTGTGTGAATGTTGGTACATAACATGACGTGTGTGGAGGTCAGAGAGCTCCTCTCAGGAGTCTGTTCTCACCTTCCGCCTCGCTGAGCTAAGATCTCTCCTTTCTGCTTCTGTGCTCTGTATTCCAGATTGGATAGTTCATGAGATTAGGGCGATTCTCTAGTCTCTGCTCCCCTTCTGTGGGGCATTACCAATGCTTGCCCCACATCCAGCCTTTATATAGGTGCTGCGAGCCACCAGGCTTTGTGGCTAGCCTTTCGCCATCTACGCCATCCCAATAGCCGTCTGTCTCTACTTGCCTAACCCACCTCATGTCTGGCTTCTTACTCTCTGTGTGCCACTGAAGTGTTCTCCCTTCTTGACAGGTTTGCACATTATTTTAGTTAGTCCTAGGATATGTTCCGATCTAGCAACACCAGGTGATCATACCTGTTAGGAGCACAGGCAAGGACCAAGACCTAATGAAAATGAGAGATCTGATACAGCTACAAAGTCTCCATTTAAACACAACACGTGGGTCTGGAAGGTGAGCCCTGACTCAGAGCTCAGCAATGCTTCGCAAACTACTCCCAACTTGCTTTTGGCTGATTTGAAAGTCTAATGTATTCCAGCGGAACAAAGAGGCTCTTCCTCCAGGCCAGCATTCTGACAGGTGTCAACAGGGACTCCAGAATCTGTGAGATGATGTCACTGAACTCACACATCTGTCCCTGAGCACTCAGAGGATTCTGCAATGCTCCTCTTACACACCACTGTCTTACACACCACTGTCTTGCACACCCCTGTCTTGCTGGCGCCTATAGTTCATGGTGATGATCCATTGTGTCCATACCATTTCCTGATCAACTAGGGAAGCCTATAAATTATTTTAGATGGGTATCCAACTAAAAGTATTCTTACAATAGCCAAAATAATTCTTAAAGGCTATTCTTATGGAACAACTACTTCTACAAAAGCTAAGCAAACATATCTGTGAATGACATCTGCTTATGTCCTTTCTGGTAGAATACTCAATGCCCATTCTCTGCTGGGGATGCAAGGTAAGCAACACCCCACTGGGCTATAGTTCTCTGTCTGTGTCTCTCTGTATCTCCATGTCTCTCTGTCTCTGTCTCTCTCTTTCTCTATGAGACAGAATTTCCTTAAGTTACCCAGACTAGCACTGAACTCCCTTTGTAACCCAGGTAAGCGTTAAATGTACAACCTTCCTGCCTCAGGTTCTTGCACCATCAGGTTCGACCAATGCCCATTCTCTTGAACAAATAAATTCCTCAGTAAAGGAGAGTGGTTTTGATTAACTGGCTTTGGTTATAGGTTGGTTACCTGGGCACAGAAAACGAGAGTTTATATTCCTGGACTTTTAGCACAAAAGGGACCTCGGAGATCATATTAGTTCAATCCATTCACGTTTCGAAAGTGTTGACTATACACAGTAACACAGTCTCAAAGGTAATATGGCATTCCCCCACAAATTGTGCAAAAACATGCACTACAGAAGTCAAACTTCCCAGATAGGTTCCCTAGTGCCCCAGCTTTTCTCTCATCAAACAGCCACTGTCACCCGCCTCTTTTCATGAAAACACTTTGTAAACACACATGCACACGAGTTTTCTAAAACACTAGCAACACGAAGGCTGCTTGGTAACTCACCTTTATACTTCCAAAACTATATTTCAAGGCAATAAACCTGCGGGCAGTGAAAGTTTTAATATCTAGTTAGTACTAGAATTCAGCTCTCTCCTAATACACCTAAAGGGTATTATCAATGAATTATTTATAAACCAGTATACATGAGGAAGGTTCACCTTAGGCTACAAGAGTGGCTTCTTTCAATTTGAGAAATGCAGCAAACCCCAGAAAGACGTGAAGAATGTGTCAAAAAACATGTTTTTTCCTGTAAAGCCATCCTGAATGCATGATCCTTCTAAACTTTTGCGATGATGCCAGAGCAGCCTGGCATGGTCCCAGGACTCAGAAGATGGAGGCAGAAGGCCTGTCATCAGCCTGGGCCACATAAAAGAGTAAGCATGTGAGGAAGAGACTGTCACATTCGTACCCTTGAGAGTCTAATTATTAAAAATTATCATCTATTAAAGACTATTGAAGAACTAAGGATGGGGCTCAAAGATCCATTGACTATGGTGTATTCAAAAGGCCTGCGGACACAAGTGAGACAGGGTTCCAAGATCAATTTCATCAATTACAGCATGTGGGTTTTTTTAAAAAATGAAATTAAAATAGAAAATGTCAGAATGCACTCCATTTAGTTAAAGAATTAGATGTGTATGTGCGTGTGTGTACACAGGGTTGTGTAATGCACTCTTTGCTACATAGATCATGAACACAGAATGAAAAGTTATGTATCTAATCTAGCCTCTGTTTTCTAACGAGGTAGAACCCTGTGTAAGTGTGTGTGTGTGTATGTGTGTGTGTGAGAGAGAGAGAGAGGTCTGTGTGTTCCTTGCTGTCTTAAGAACAAATGAGAGAGAGAGAGAGAGAGAGAGAGAGAGAGAGAGAGAGAGAGAGAGTCTGTATGTTCCTTGCTGTCTTAAGAACAAATTCCTCCCAAGATTCATCTTCACTTTGGCTCATTAAGTGATGTGCGATGTCACATTCTCTTTTTGTCGTGATTACTGGAAGATGGGTTTAACTCCAAACTCTACTCTTTTTGCAGCATGGCTTTGCCTTGCTACTGACTCAAACCCAGTAGAAAGCCATCTTAGTCATTAGGCATCCTTATTACTTCAATTAGAAGAGCACAGCCACAGCAGGGAAGCTCGGCTGCAGCTGGAAATAGCTCTTGCCTCTTCAAGCCCCGTCCTTTGCACCTCAGAACAGTGAAGCGGGAGCCTGCTGACTGCCGCAGCCACCAACCCTGAGGCCAGTCCGGAGAACAGTAGCCAGTAGCGTACCCCACCGCTTATAGAGCACCGCTTTTCTTTGCCTCGCGACTCTCCCTTTCGGTGAATCTGAGCACGAGGTTGGACTGGAGAGAGGGAAGGTGTGGGAAACCGTAGCGTGGCATTTAACAGCTTCCTCTCAGCAGCAGGGGAGAACGCAGGGGTGAGGGGCGACCAGCAGGAGCTCTGAGTTAAATCTGAGTCTGGTTGTAATCCTAGCAAACCTTGCAAGGGCTCCAGCCCTTTGCTCTTTGTGACTTCCTTCCTTAGGAGAGGGGTCGTATCCTGGCAATTTAGCATAACCATGAACCTCCCGCTGCCCTTGGCGGCTCTTACTGTCTCCCAGCCTAAGAGCACATAGGTAAGCAGCCAATCTCATCCTTGCAACACGGACAATAAGACGTGTTCCCTTATTTTAGAGATGACTAGGCAGAGATGAGTCGCAGAGAGGTTAAGTGACTTGCCCAGTGTCACACAAAAAGGAAGTTAGCCTTAATAAATTTGGTACTACCTATTACATTAGAAAAAGAAAAACAGCTGTTTTTGAATCTGGTACAGGCACCTGCCACCAAGCCTTTGCCAGCATGGCGGAGTGATAACTGACAACTGGTATGGTTTTATTATGCCCAAATCCGCGAAGTCCACCAAGAGCCAAAAAGGAGACCGAGTCCCGTATGTAAAAGCAAAGAGCCTTTATTTTATGCAAGTTTGCAAACTCGGTCTCTCCGCATGTCCAACGTATTGGAATATCTGGAGAGCCCCGAGCTCAGTTACAGTTGGGTTTTTATAGTAGTAAAGGTGGGGGTGAGGAGTTTCTGAGGTTCAGGACCCCTGATTGGCTGACATTTGTCTAGGGGTGTCCTGGTGAGTGTGCTGGCAGGTGGTCCTATCTACAGTGGTTGGAACATTAGGCATTTCCTTTGGATGGTCTGTTCTTGGGTGGTGGTCAGGTAATCTCAGTTTGTGATTCTTCCTGCAATCAGGTATTGCCTCAGGGTAAACTACTGAGACTTAGGCCTCTATTAAATTTATCAATGACTGAGTCCTACTCTGGAAGGTGATAATGGTTGGAAGTAAAGAACTTCCTTTGGATGACCCGTTCATATTTAGCTTATCATGGCTGACTCCTACATTTCCCCCTTCACAAGCACCAATGACAGGACCCAATCTTCAGTTCTGCTTGCCCCTGGTTTTAAGGGGGCATGGAACTACTTAAATTAATAAATCCATTAATTGACAGCTCTGAGCCTATTTTTCTGGTATATCAACAGGCACTATAGGTAGTTATCTTGTCCCTAATGCCAGGGAGTTCCCCCTTGTCTCAGCCTTTCAACCTATTCTGGGCAGGCAGCATGGGATGACGTGTTCCTTTCCACAACTACTTAAAGCTGACATTGGGGCATTGTTATCCGGGCCCAAGCAGGTTGAAAGGCTAGCCAAAGGTAGGGAGGGAATTCAGACAATGGAGCACTCATCAGACTTTGTCGAAGGGACAGGGAGTGTTCATAGCAGCTGGACTAGTCCACATCAGCTTTTAGGAAGTCCAGGGCTTGCCGCCATTCAGAACAGGTTGTAGTTGGCAACTGATGCTTAGATGTGTCTGCCAGGCAAGTGGAAGCCTATTGAGATAAGTTTAAGCTAGGAACAGAAGTCAAACTTTATACACTTAAAGAAAAATTTTAGAAAAAGAGCAGACAACGGGTATCTGTAAGCAGAAGGAATAGACTCAGACCTTTGAGTCCTAGCAAAAAACTACAGATTTTGGTTAGAAGCATGTATATTTTTCTGCTGTCCAGAGAACCATGTATGGTTTGGACAGAGATGTCTTTGGCCCGATGCGAAACACCTTTAAGTTCACATTTAAATGGCAACCAGAATAGATCTAAAATCTTGAGCTTGTGAACCACACAGTAAGTAAATGAGCAGAATGGAATAAAAACTGTGTAATCGTTTATCCTATTCCCAGACCACCTTATTAAAGATATTTCTCTACAAAGTAGACCACATGTTAGAAGTAATGGTGCATTGAGTGGTCAGTCAGAACCCCTGATAGCATAAAATGAGCCTCATCCACATTGACAGAACTTAATGTTTGGAGTAGCCTAAGGATGATATCAGGAGTCATCGCTGTTAGCTCAGCTCAGCTCACAGTTTCTGCTAATACCCTCTGTGACTGCGGCATCTCCAGGCTTCTCAAACAGACCCACCCGTAAGTGACTAGAGAGAAAGCATCCACGTGCCTCACCATATTAGGGTGCTCACAAACTACAGTGTCAAAGATAGACAACATGGATATCTTTATAAGTCAGGCAAACCCCAGCTAGCTGACAAGATTTCCAGGGGGATTTTTTTTATTTTATTTATTTATTTGGTTTCTCAAAACAGGGTTTCTCCATAGAGCCCTGGCTGTCCTGAAACCCACACTGTGGACCAGGCTGGGTTCAAACTCACAGACATCTGCCTGCTATAGCCTCCCGTGTACTGGGATTAAAGGCATGTGCCACCACCGCATGGTTCTATGGGTATTTTTGGTCTTTGAATTGTTCTTAGGAAGTCAGGAATCCTTAGAGGGTAGCCAGAGAGTGGTGGAGCAAACAAACCTTTTCACCTGTGTTAAAGAGATGCTTGACTCAGCTGAGGGTGGTGGTGCACACCTTTAATCCCAGTACTCAGGAGGCAGAAGCAGGCAGATCTCTGTGAGTTCAAGGCCAGCCTGGTCTATAAGAGCTAGTGCCAGGACAGGCTCCAAAGCCACAGAGAAACCCTGTCTCGGGGAGAAAAAAAAAAAGAGGTGCTTGACTCAAATTCATTGGTTTTCTCAAAAATGTCTATAGGGAAAAAATATGAAATAGCATGTGAGAGTGACAAGAAACTAAACTGTTAAAGATTGACAATAATATACACCGGGAAAGATGTAGAAAGATTGGATCTGAGTGCATTTCTACATGGGATAGCAACTAGTGCAGACACTCTGGAAAACGACTAGCCGTCACTCAGAGCCAACCTCAGCCTTTCCACACGCTCCACCAATCTACTCCTAGATGTGGACACAAGAAAGCTAATGCACAAACGTGTAGATAAATGTTCATCGCATCAGCCACCATGGCCCCAGACTAGAGATAACCCAAGTACCCATCATTTGGGTAGATAAATATTCATCGCATCAGCCACCATGGCCCCAGACTAGAGATAACCCAAGTGCCCATCAATGGGTAAGTAAATAAGCTCTGACATATCCACTCTGGGGACACACGTCAGTCATAAACTACTGAAGCAACGATAAGAGCTGAGAAATTGCTGGCAGACGTCCTAAGGGAAGGAAACCCTCATTTAGGGGCCAAGAAAGGACAAATCCGTAGAGGTGGGAGGAGTGGGTCTAGGGCTTTTGGTGGAAGGAAGAGGGAAAAGAAAGCTGAAAGTGTTTGAAATTAGTGGTATTTGCACAACTCTATGACTATACCAAAAAACAAACAAAAAGCACCTAACCATACACTTTAAAGGTGTAAACTTTACCAGCCATGGTGATGTACATCTGTAATCCCAGCACTTGGAAGCGGAGGCAGGAGGATCACGAGTTGGAGACTATCTTGGGCTAATTTAAGAATATTCAACTCAAAATGAAAAAAAAAGTGTGTGTGGGACTCCAGCATATGAATTAAACCTCGCTAAAGATCTTGTCATCCCAGTCCCCCTGGTGCTGTCTGGCCCACTAGTCTTTATTCTGATTCTTTGAGTTAACAAAATATTTAATAAATATTCACCGAGGATAATATTAACTAGTATGCTTTGGAGAGATATATAGAAAACACACCGAAAATCATCTAAACAATAAGGAAAATTTCTTTCTACTTTAACAGGTGTCCAACTTATAGACATGGGAATTTAACTCAGTTTCTTACACTCATTTGGTCCTGCCTGAAAAGTTTTTGCACCCGGATGAACCTCTCCACTGGTGCAATAATCCAAATCAGACCAAATCAAACCAAATTAGAAAAAGCCCAGGTTTAATGGATACCAGTGCTCCTGGGTGGCTGGGGAAGGAAAACCAGAAAAACCACTTGTTTATTCTGGGGTGGGTGGGGAGGGGACAGTTTAAATACCCTACGGGAGTGGTCTTGAGCTTCTCTGGGGAGGAGTCACTGTTTGGCAGGCTTTCTTGGAGGTGGAGTCTGGACTGAGGCAACTCCCAGGGGAGGGGTTTGGGATGGAATTTTCCACCGAAACATTCCAGACTCTTTGGATATATGGATGCCAGGGGCTGGGGTGAAGCCTTAACCCAAACGCTGCACTCATCAGTGGTGTGACTGGGGAGGCAGCTGGTGAGACAGAAACATTGAGGTGACAGATTGTCTCTGGTATATCAAACAACTAAGACCAAAGTCATACCTTGTGACCATGAAATAGAAATCGATCTGGGGCCAGCAAGATGGCTCAGTGGGTAAAGATGCCTGGTGCGTGTTTGGCTGGAATCCCCAGCTTGCTCCTGTTTGATCCAGAAAGCCTCATTCCTCTCTCTCCAAAACCCACCCCCTCAGAGAATCCCCAAGAAAGAAAAGGCGCCAAAAAGCCCAGTTTTGCATTCTTGGTGGCTGCAGCAGTTCCTCCCTGAAGTTGCCAGTGGCCCAATCCTTACCTAAGGTGCTGAGCTTTTGACCGTACTTGGACACAAACACAGTTTATGGAGGACACGCCAACACCCCGAGCCTACAGGCTAAGCTGCCTGCTTTAGTTCAGGAGCATGATTTCTCTGGCCTCCATCTCTGGGGCTGGAGAACTCACCTGGGAGTTGTTTTGCTCAAATAAACCTGTTCTTTTACTTTTTCAATTCAGCTTGATCTAGTTCATTGCATTGGTGGGGAAACCTATTATCGGGATACAAAAAACCTATTACTACAAAGCCTGACAACCTGAGTTTGATACCCAGAATCTGTACGATGAAAGGAAAGAACAGACTCCTGGAGGCTGTCCTCAGACCTCCACGTGATGTGCTGTAGCGTACACATGCCCCCATAAAATAAATGTATTTAAACATACAATTAAAAATAAGAAATCTATCTGTTTATCTTTCACGACCCCTTCAGATCAAGTATCTGTATCGTTGGCTCTGTTAAACCACACAATGGAAGACTTCGGTCAAACTCCAGAACCAGCCACTCTCAACAACGCTGGATTTCTATGCTAAACCAGAGTTGGGGGTGGACATGCCCTGAGGCACATGAGATGCCTAGAAAAGAAAGGGCTCATTCTAATTGACTGCCACGTATAGACTGTCTCGTCTGGGTACTCTAGCATATCTATGTACTAGAGATAATTTGCTTACTTGATAAGGGACTATTTTTCAGTTTAACCTACCCGAAAGAAACACCCCTAAGGAACAATGTATGTGTGCTCCTATCAATGGTATTTCAAGGTTGGTTGCCCCTGAGTCAGGTGATATTTGAAAGTGAGTAACTGATAGCCCGAAGCACATCCTCTAAGCAGCCCCCACTGTACTATACCAACAGCCAGTCCTACCTGCAGGAAGATGTTGCATCTGCTCCCATCCATGAGATGTGCTATAAAACAAACGCTGAATTTTTTTGCTAGAAAATTCTCTGCTACAGTCCCAGAAGGACTGAGTCAGACACTGGTCAAACTGCCATCTATGTCTGGAACGTTCCATGGGGACACCTCAAAAAGACCTTAGAAACCAGAATTGCTTGGAAGCATCTACCTTCGAATAGTTTAGAAATTGGGGTGGGGGATGGCTGGAGAGATGGCTTAGAGGTTAAGACCATTGCCTGCTCTTCTAAAGGTCCTGAGTTCAATTCCCAGCAACCACATGGTGGCTCACAACCATCTGTAATGGGGTCTGGTGCCCTCTTCTGGCCTGCAGGCATACACACAGACAGAATATTGTACACATAATTAATAAATAAATAAATACTTTTAAAAAAAAGAAATTGGGGTACTTAGGGATGTACAGGTGCCCTTTGGAAAACACACACACTTCTTAAGTCAAGTATGAACCAACTGGCATTTCTTCCATGTTAATTCCTGCACGAGGGAGAATTTAAAGGGTTTTTCCAAGCAAAGAACTAACCCACTGCATGTAGCACACATGCAGACAATAATTTCTCCATTTACCAGAAATGTGCTTGCAGGTGGAGTCAAAAATCAGCACGATAAACTCCATGTGTAGCTAATTAAATTCACAATCTTGTCTATACAGGCTTATAAATTCAATGTAAAGAAGTTTTCCAGTTCAACAAGGAAAGAGGGGACAGTGGGCCGGAAGAAACCTCTAGTTATTTAAATTTAGGAGCAGAAAACAAAAATGCTGATCTCTCAGGAAAGACATTTCAAAATAATACTGATAACTAAGTTTAATGTCATCATTATTAATTATATTTAATTATATAATTAAATATATATGCTCTGAATTTCCATCATGCTCTGTTATGTGTAAAATATTATTATAAGCCTTCCTTATGTCATTTGGTGTCATAATGGTCCCCTTATTTTCTTATATTGAAAATAGATTTTTTTTTCATACACTATATTCTGAGATTGGTTTCCCCTTCCCCTACTCCTCCCAGGTCCCTTCTAACCCCCCCTCCCATCCAGATCCACACCCTTTCTGTCTCTCCTTACAAAACAAACAGGCATCTAAGGAATGATAATATAATAAAATAAGATAAATAAAAAAGAAACAAATCAGAAGTTGACGAAACAACCAAACAAGGAAAAGAGCCAAGGCAAAGCACAAGAAACCCATGTAGACGCAGAGACACACGTGTTCTCCCACTCAGGAACCCATAAAAACCCAAAAGCAGAACCCATAATATGTACTCAAAGGACCTGTAAGGACAAAAACGTCCTGACTTAATATTATGTGACAAAGGACCTCCAAAGGTGCCATTGAGTTCATTTTGTGTTGGTCATCTACGGCTGGGCATGGAGCCAATCCCTAAGAGTGGTCTGTATCCTCAGTGAGACTCCCTTGGGGGAAAAAGTAATTTTTCATTTGGAAGATGCTATCAATTGGAGATAATTCCTGGATTAGGGATAGAGACGTGTGTCCACCTCTCCTGTCACCTGTAGGACCCCATCTGGCCCAGACCTGTGCAGGCCCTGTGTCTGCTGCCACAGTCTTTGTGAGGTGTATCTGACCTACTGTATCTGACCTACTGTATTTAGGCCTTGATTCCTTGGGGTCCTCCATCCCCTCTGGCCCATACACTCTTTCTGTCCCTACTTCCACAGAGTTCCCTGAGCCCCAAGGAAAGGTATTTGATGGAGACATCCCTTTTAGGACAGAATATTCCAAGGTCTCACTCTGAGCATTTGCCCGGCTGTGGGTCTCTGAATTGGTTTCCATCTGCTACAGGAAAAGGCTTCTCTGATGATTGCTGAGCAAAGCACGTATCTATGAGTTTAGCAGAATATCATTAGGAGTCATTTTTATTGTTACATTCCTTTAGCAGAACAGAAATATTTGGTTTTCCCCTAGGTCCCTGACCTATCTAGTCTCAGGTTCTTTGCTACCCAAGCAGTACTGAGTATGGGTTCTGTCTCATGGAGTGGGGCTTTGACTCACATCAGATATTGGTTGTTTACTACCAAGAACTTGGTGCCACTATTGCACCAGTGTATCTCCAGGTGGGTCACTCTTGTAGACTGAAGGGTTTGTTGCTGGGTTGGTGTTTGCCTTTCTCATTTGGTAGCCTACAGAGTACCTTCCAGTACCATGCATACTCCCTTATATGGGTGAAGGCTTCAGGTAGGCAGCAGCTCAACTTCACCTTGTCCAGTGAGTTGTGTAAGTGTTGTCTTCAAAAACAGGGCCTTACCATTAGTTTGTGGAGAGACATCAATAGCCTTGGAAATAGCTTAGGTCATTTGGGAGTTTCCTTGGGGTCCCTTTAGCCAACAACTCACTTAGATGTAACCCATTCCCAGTGCTAGAAGTTTTATTTGGTGGTGAGAGATGTTCAGCTGGGGTTCTGTCTCCCTCGTTGTTTGGCAATTTCATTTAGATTGCCTTCATATATGTATATCATATAGGAAGCTTCTACTGTATTAGGTTTCCATATGACCCTTAGTTTTAGCTGTCCCTTCCCATAGTTCCTCCGTTGCCCTGTCTTCCCTCCCTGTTTGACCCTCACATTCCAGCCCCCCTCCCACCTATCCAGAACTATAATGACTCTTAGATAGACAAGGGGTGTTTTCCACTTTCAGATAAAGAAATTGATAGGTCTGAGGTTATCTCATGTGCCCCAAAGATGATGTCCCAAAGATGCAACTCAGCCCCAGAGTTGATCATCTCTGGGCTGCCCCTGGCTTTCTCTGCCTTTCTTTTGTAAAACATCTGTAGTTTCATGTGCCCAGGACAAGAAATGAGCTTAAATCATATTGCTGAAGGGCCCAGTTAGGAGACTGGCCAAAACAAAGGAGAAAGTGAGTGGAATCTAGCAGGTAACTGAACTTTCTTACCATAGTTTAGGGCTAGGGAAGAGTTAACCAATACATAAATAAACTACATTAAAGTACTTAGGAAAATTGAGGGCACAATGAGGGATTTTGCTCACTGACCCATAAAGCTCAGGTTTTCCCTCTGTGTGTTATAAATCTTGATGGCTGCAGTGACCTGGTGAGCTTTCTGTGGTTATTGTATTCATGAAGTTTCATTTGCTATATGCACATTGCATTACAGATTGTATGTTCCTTACGCTGCTCCTCTTGATCCCCATGAATGGGAAGGATTTACAGTATTTCCCAGATAAGAAAGGCTTCAGCTGCTTCAGAGGGTAGAGTACTCCTCCAGGCTCACAAAGCAGAAGTCATGGCATTCAAAGGGAACAGTATCATAAGTCAATGTCTTCATGCTAAAGCAGACTATCTTTGGAGGATACATACTCCTAATAAATTTCCTTTCAAGGACAGATACAAAAATTATAGCTCTTGGTAGAAATAACATTCTTGGGAATTTTGAAATGTATTTATTAAAATCCCAAACCTTGGGACTAGGGAAACAGATTAGTGAGTAACAGTGCTTGGTGACTTCGAATTCAAAGCATTCACATAAAAAACAGAAATGGGGACTGGAGAGATGGCTCAGCAGTTAAGAGCACTGACTGGTTTTCCAGAGGATCTGGGTTCAATTCCCAGCACCCACATGGCAGCTCACAACCACCTGTATCTCCAGTTCCAGAGGATCTGACACCTTCACACCAATGCACATAAGATACATTTAAATAAATTATTAAAAAAAAAACAGAAATGGTCACATGGGCAATGGTCACACAAGCAGATCTCAGGAACTCATTGGCCAGTCAGTCTAGCTGATAACCAGGAGCTTCCAATTCAGTTAGCAACCCATCCAGCCTCAAGGCATAAGGCAGAGATGGATAGAGAAGAATATCACATGTCCTCTGTCAGCCTCTGCAAGCATGTACATGCCCCAAACTCAAGTATGTATACCATATACACCATGCAGAAAGAAAGAAAGAGAAGCAGGGAAGGGAGGGAGGGAGAAAAGGAAGAAGGAAGGGAGGGACTTAAACCCCAACTGTAATGAGTGAATACAGGCTAAAAACAGGCAAGTATTCTGTCGTTGTTAATCTCCCGATTTATTTAAATTGATCACATATGTTGGTTGTTTTTACTCTTAACTTTTATGGCTCATTGTTCTTTGCTCTTGGAGAGGCCCCACCCCCCAACTCCCAACTAACCACACATAGAGACTTTTTCTTACGTATAAATGCCCGGCCTTAGCTTGGCTTGTTTCTTGCCAGATTTTCGTAACTTAATTATCCCATCTACCTTTTGCCTCTGGGCTTTTTCCTTTTCTTACTTCTGTGTATCTTACTTTCACTCTTATTCTGTGACTGGCTGTGTAGCTGGGTGGCTGGCCCCTGATGTCCCCCTCTCCTCTTCCTTCTCAATCTTCTCCTCCCAGATTTCTCCTTCTATTGATTCTCTCTACCTGCCAGCCCTGCCTATCCTTTCTCCTGCCTCACTATTGGCCGTTCAGCTCTTTATTAGACTATCAGGTGTTTTAGACAGAAAAGGTATCACAGCTTCTCAGAGTTAAACAAATGCAACATAAAAGAATATAACGCATCTTTGCATCACTAAACAAATATTCCACAGCATAAACAAATGTAACACATCTTAAGATAGTATTCCATAACACATATGTATGGGTCTTCTCTGTACTTTTATAATTATTTTGTATTCAAGGTATCAGGCTTTTGATTATGTTCTTTCAGAATACTTAGTGTTGTAGGAGGCCATTTGTTTGATCCCAGCTGCTCAGCCTGAAATAATCACACAGAATCTGTATTATTTAATACTTGGCCCTTTAGCTCTAGCTTCTTATTGGCTAACTCTTACATCTTAATTTAACCCATCTCCATTAATCTGTGTATCACCACATGGCTGTGGCTTACCTGCTAAAGTTCTGGCGTCTGTCTCCAGCAGGGCTACATGGCTTGGCCAATCACTTAAGCATACTGCTAGCTAGCTCTTACATCTAGAATTAACCCATTTCCATTATTTTATATTTTACCATGAGGCTTGTGGCCTACCGGCAAGGTTCCAATTGATAGCTTCTGTCTTTCCCCTCTAGCAGCTACATGGTGTTTCCTTGACTCTGCCTCCTTTCTCTCTATATATCTCTTCCAGCCTAGCTATGTTCTGTTAAGCCACTGGCCAAAAGCAGCTTTATTATTCATTGGCTGATAAAAGCAACACATATACGGAAGGACTTCCCACACCAACTCAGTGTTGCAAACATTTCATTATAAAAATACATTTGGCTTCATTTGTAATAATGCTTTACCTGATCTAAAATTTAAAGACCATCTAAGAGATACCCAGTATTAGGTTTCTTTGTTTTATAGGGATAAGCTTTAAAAGCTAGTACTTGTACTATCAGTAGACTCCTTAAAATGACAGGATTCGTGTAGCGATATTTTGTTTGTAATCTAACAAATACAGCTTACCTGAAGATCAGAGTCACAGAGCAGCCAGCCACTAGAGAGTTCTTACCTCTACCAATGCTCAGACCGAAGGGGCGATCCTGTGTCCACGAATCCTCAGACTGTATCTCCAGACTCATCTGAATTCTTGTCTCCTCCCGTCTTATATTCCTCTCTCCACCCAGCCACATCCCTTCCCATCTCCACCTCCCTGGTGCTGGGATTAAAGGTGTGAACCACCACCCCTTGGCTCTGTTTCTCTTTGAGACTGGATCAACCTCATGTAGCCCAGGGTGGCCTTGAACTCACAGAGCTCCGGGTGCCTCTGTCTCCCGAGTGCTGGCATTACAGGTATATGCCGCCACTGCCTGGCCTCAGTGGCTAAAGAGCGGCTTAGCTCTGCACTCTGATCCTCAGACAAGCTTTATTTGTTATAGCACAAACAAAATATCACTACAGATTGGTGTTGCGATTGACACTGTTCCATGAAACTATTCCAGATCACTCCAAAACTGAGGGTAGCCAAGTTCCAGGTGCTGCAAGGTAGCACGTGGGCGTCCAGCCCCTGCCTGCAGACATCGAGATCAAATACCAACAGAGGAGGAAAGCACCCGGCCATATGTTCTGTAGATCATTAGCCAGGCCCTCGATGACAAGGTAGCATCCAGAAGACAAGTAAGAGCCTGGCAAAAACTCTGAAACCAGGATTCCTTGAGAGGTAAATGCTGCCTGCCCCTGCTGCCTGCTGAGTGAGCCCTTAGCAAATGGCTGGCTTACCCTTCTTATTTCACTCATGCACTTAACCTACAACAGAGAGAATTCTCAATTTCCAAACCAGATGTGTGTGATTGCTTAACTCCTGGAGAACACACAAAGAGATAGCTGGCAGCTTCCTCGTTAGTGGGCGATGTTAGAGAGGTGAGGACCAGGGCTTCTCTTTGCTGCCAATGTGACTTTTATTGCACGTGAAAGCAACTAACTTTCTAACTTCTCTAAGGCAAAAGCACCCCCCACACACACACACACACCTTGCCATGGAAAATTCTACCTGTACGTTTTCTCCCGAGTTCACAATGAGGAAGAACTGAGAGTTGTGACAGGACCCACGGGGTGGGGCTTCTCCCCGGCAGCATGTGTGTGCTTTCCTTCGGCAGAGGAAGACAAATAATAGACTTAATTAGCTCAGCGCTTTTCTTAAAGTGCTTCTGAAAGCCCATGACAGATCTCCATATTCCAGCTACCGCCCACACTGGGCTTATCCACTGTTTGCTCCAAAGGGGAATGTACTGATTTATAAACAGAGCTGCTTATAATACATGCAGTTATTTTTATTTTGTTTTCTATGCTAGATATGGCTTTTGCCTATATATAAATGAGGGAGGAAACAGCCTTTATAAAGAGAAATTTGTAATTCATTGCTGACAAATCCTGCTAATCACGTGGAATAAATGAGCGTACCGTCAGCACTGACAAGGGCTTCCGCTGCCCACTGCATGCATAATCGCCTTTAAAAAAAAAATAGATCGTAACACAGACTCCTTGGCTGGCTAATTTTTTATACTGCAGCCTTGTAAAAAGGCTTTAAGGTTGGTTCGAGTCTAGCCTCTCCTCACTTCAGCCCTAATGCTGTAGACAGCTTTTCAGATACAAGGTATCATTTGTGTTTTCTGGCGTCTGTTTACCCTCTAAAACCCTAATTACTTAAAATCTTAAAAAATATTATGTGTATGACAGGAATTGGATCTACACAGTACACGCTTTGTATTTGGTGCATAAAAGATCAACTTGAACCGCAGCCCTAATGGCTTGCTCAAAGAGAGGCAAGATTCTAGAAACAATCACTTGGGCTCACAGTTGAGAGGTTGGGTAAGCTAACCCCTACAGCATAGAGCCCTCATTTGCAAGTCTTCGTAACAACACCTATAGGGACGGCTGTAGGATAGAATGATTTAACATACATCTATCACTTACAATGATATATAATGCTCAATAAAACCACCTTTATTATCACTAAAACATTGACAAGCCAGTGTTTGAAGTTCACGATTTAAGATAGAAAAAAAAAATCACAAAATACAAATTTCCTTTCAGCCACAGCCATTACAGTAAACCATGAAAGGAAAGAAGGGAGGAGAGAAGGAAAGGGGACAGCTCAGGGCAGCAGGAAGAGGAGCTGTCACCCCTGAAGGGATGTAGCATCCCACTGCTCGAGGTTCTACCCACAGGAGCACGGGCTGCTCTTCCTAAGCAAATGAATTAAACAAATGACTGTCATGCATCTTTATGGCAATAAGCAAAACAAATTATTTCCTACTTGTGTCCATGCAGCAGAGTTACTGAAACCTTTCCTGGGAACATAAGCAATCACACCTCTTCTCCAAAGTCCGAATGACAAACTGAGGCACGGTTCTGTCAGAGTTCTTGCTGGGGTACTCAGGAGTTTATTGGGCTTCCTTAGGAAGACTAGGTGAGGGGTTCCCTACAGGAGTTGTCTCCTCCCCCAAATGCTGCCCTTGTAAAGCCTTTATCCTGCAGGCATAGGGCTTCCTTCCTCTTAGCCTCTCAGATAGAGGCCCCCTTCCCCAAGCCTTCCCTGGCCAATACACTCTGACCCCTCCCAGAAGCCACAAGCAATTAAAACAGAGTTGTATACAACGGGTAATAGGGAGCAGCTGGAAACTCAGGTGAGGGTCTCACGACCCTCCTCACCCCTTCATGCAGCATGCCGACGGTCGACAAGCCCACCTGACATAATCGTCTTGCTCGATGGGCACAGCTGAACTCCATCTGAGATGGCAGTTTCATGGCTCAAAGAACAGTCACATACAGCAAGCAGCTTTTTAAATAGATTTAAATAGCCCCACAATTATCCGTCCCGTCTCCAGTGTGTTCAGAGCTACCTGGTCCCCTCACAGCACATTTCTATACATTATCCTTACCTGTGGTGAGAGCCACTCGGAAGGTGACTGCTCAGTGAAGCTCTTACTCATTTCGCATCACTTGAGGCAATGATTATTTATTGTTCCTCTTCCTGGGAGGGATGCAAAGGCTGCACAGAGAAGATGGTATCTGAGTTAATCTGTAGAAGGGAGCAGAAGGAGCAAGTTTGGGAAATGGCGATGGGGTTTGGTGTGTGTTTTGGTTAATTTGCCCAATGCTGTGGTAAACTGTATGACAGAAAGGACTTGAGGGGATGGGTTTCTTTTGGATTACGGTTTCAGAGATCTTAGTCCAAGTCTTGGGCAGAACATCGCAGTAACAGGAGTGTGCAGGGGAAGAGGTGATTTATTTCACAGTGAACAGGAAACAGGGATCGAGGAAGAGACTGGAGACCAAGTACATAGCCTTCAAATACATGGCCCCAGTAACCTACTTCCTTTGCCTAGATCCACCTCCTCAAGTCTCCCAGACCTCCCTCCCCAAATGGTACCAGCGGCTGGGTTCCAACACTTGAAATACTTGTATCCAAACCATAACAGAGTCTACGGGCCACAGGCTTTGAAACGGTTATTTCAACTGTAGATGAACACTGGCAACAGGGGGCCCTTACACCATCCTCCAGTCTTGCCCCCAGCCGTCAGCACAGACAGACGCTCACACATGTTCATGAGCGTAGCAGCTCTATTCTACAGTTGAACGAGTTATCAGTGAGGAAGAAAGAGAAGGTGGAGGAGAAGAAAGCTCACGAAAGAAAAGGTCAAGATAAAAACTGATCACTCTACTCAAGGGGCCTAAACAATCCAACTCTTTCATTTCTGTTTTGTTTACCCCCTTTCTATCTATAAAACCACACACTTTTTATTCTGTTACAGAATCAAGTGTTGCACAATTCTGAACTTGAAAATCAAGCCAATTAAGATTGTTTAAAAACATAAAATGTCTCAGTAAATTTCTTCGTAACTCAAGATTGTAATAGATAAGTTTGTCCTTTCTTCTGGTTATTTACTTTAAAAGAAAAAAAGCCATGTTTGCAGCTACATAATTTTTTTGAAGGCAAAAAGGCCCAAAAAATTCCTTTTAAAAATCATATTTTAAAGAGAGCGACCTCTGAGAACTACAAAGGTGGGTCTGATTCAGGCAAGGAAGTGCTACCGAGGACAGTCACGTGTCCTGCCCTCTGACACCTTTTAAGAAATCACAGTGTCAACCAGTGCTCAAGAGCTGGAAGCGTCAATAGAGTCCAGTCACCCCAAAGCAACAGGGCATCTCGGAAGAGGACAGGTGCTTGCTGACTCTCCCCTAACCCAGCGTCCCATGTACGATCACCAAGTTCCTTCTGCAAAGAAAAGCTGCGGGGGGGGGGGGGACAAGCCGGGCAGCAGGCAGGCACACGGGGAACATGGCGCTCCTCCACAGGGTGGTGTTAGCGGGACGCCCCTTCAAACACTCTCCCATGACTGGCGACTGAGGTGGAGGAAGGGATGAGATGGATGGTTGAGTGAGGGGCTACCTAAAGTGAGTTCATGGAGGAATCACACTGGAAATCCTGCAAATAAACAGAGTTCCCTTTTTGTGTAGTCAGAGGCTGTCAGGGTGTGAATGAGAGATGTGCTCCGTGGGTTCAGATGTTTGGACACTTGGTCCCCAGCTGGGAAAGTTATGAAACCCTTAAGAGGGGGGCGTCTTACCTGGGAAAGGATCACAGGGGCAGGCTTCGAGGTTGTATATCACAGTTACACTTCCTATTTTCTCTGTCTCTCTAGCTTTCTCTCTGTGTGTCTGTCTCTTCTGTCTCTGTCTCTCTGTCTTTGTCTGTCTTTCTCGGTGTCTATCTGTCTCTGTGTCTATCTCTCTCTTCTGTCTCTGTCTCTCTGTCTTTGTCTGTCTCTGTCTCTGTATCTGTCTGTCTCTCTGTCTTTTTGTCTGTCTGTCTCTCTCTCTCTCACTCTCTCTATATATAGATAGATAGATAGATAGGTAGATAGAAGATAGATAGATAGATAGATAGATAGATAGATAGATAGATAGATAGATGATACACACACACACGCACGCACACACGCACACACACACACACACACACACACACACACACACACACTTCCTAACTGCCTGTCTGGCCTCATGCTTGCGCTGACATGCCCTCCCCACCGTGATGGACTGCATCTGCGCATCCGCTCTGGAACTGTAAGCCAAATTAAACCCTTTCTCCCTGCGATGGTTTATCCTGTTTGTCAACGCGCCAGCATCTAGAATCAGCTAATGCCCAGGCTACTGAGTACTCCTATGAGAGAGTTTCTTCATCAGATTATTTGAAGCAGGAGGGCCCATCCTAGACTGCATTTCTGATGGCAGCCCACATCCAGAACACAGGAGAAGGAAACTTTTTGCTGTTTGCCTGCTTGCCCTGCTCTCCCTGGCAAGCTCACCTATCCTGTTGTTACAGGTATTAAATCCAACTTCTTTAGGTTTTCAACAGAGACTGAAGGCCAGCAGCTCTGCAGACCCTCCAGAACTTCAGTGTTAGGTCAGGACTGCAGTAGCCGGAAGGGAGAGGGTAGGAAGACAAACATCTACTAACGAGTGGGTTCAGAGGCTGAGATGACAAGATTGGTAAGTCTTACCTGTTCAGCCTCTTCTGGGAGTCCCTTTGCTCTGTCACAACACTGCAGAGTGCATCATGATGGAGTGCATGTAACAGAGAGCTCACACAGGAAGAAAGCCAGAGGCTGGAGGAAGGCTCATCTCTTTTAGGGGTATTATATTAACTCACTCTTTTGTGAACCAGTAGGGGTCCCACAAGAATGGCATTAATCCTATCCAAGGGTAATCCCTAATGACCAAACTACCTTCAACTAGACCCCAGCCCACTGTATCTTATGTATGTTTGTTTGTTTTGTTGTTGTTGTTGTTTTGCTTTGTTTTGTGTTGGGGAAAGGGTTGTGAGCTGGGAAAGTGCCTTCCTTACCAGTGAGCTACATCTCATTTGTTTGTTTGTTTGGGAGAGGCTCTCTATAGCCCTGCCACACCCAGTGATCTGTCTATTGCAAGTGTGCACAATCAGTCCTCTTAACACAGCTTTATTAGGAACCAAACTTCCAGCACAGGTACCCTTGGAGAACTAATCATGTCTGAACCCAACCTGGACCGTGTTAGCATGTGTTGTTTCATGCAGGAGCCCTGAAAAGGTAGAGCTTCTCTTGAATGACTTGGGTCTGTTTGTGTTAATAGACTATGAGACTTAAAAGCTAATAGGCTAAAAAAAGGACTAGAAAGAAAACAACTTTTACAGTGGAGAGAAACTGAAGTTTGGACAGGAGATAATCACGTGAGTGGAAGACAGATTTCTGCGACTTCATTGGCTTCATCCCAGCAGCCTGAGGCAGACTTCAGCGCTGGGTAGTCCTTCCACCCACCCTCCCCTCCTGGCCTGCTTGCATCTCATTCAGACTGCATTCTCTCTGGCTTCTTGGTTTGGCAGCTTCCAATCAGCCCGGTGGGTTTAATTAGCACTTTCATGCAGACAGTTCCCAAAGTGACCTCTCTCTCCGGTCACATTCCTCATCTCTAATTCCCCATTAGCTCCCTGCCATAGTACATCAAAAGTAGAACCCATAGGCCTCTCCTCACTCCCATCCATTTCTGTTCCTATTGATGATAACACTCACTCCTGAGCCGTGCAATTTTGGGTCAGAATCTCCCTCTTCTTTCTTGTCTCTTTTCAGCCAATGAGTCAAACCTGATTGTGCCTTCCCCAGTGTCTTTCTTCTCTTCACTTGAGACAGGCCTGAACTGACTGACCCCCACATCTCTCCATCTAGGCCACCACCATAGTGTCCTCCAGTTTTTTAGTGGAATTGTGTTACAGTTTGGATGCTGGACATCCCCATTGGCTCTTGTGTTTGAACACTGGTTCCCAGGGGGCTGTGTTAGAAGGCTGGGGAACCTTGAGATAGTGAAACCTCACTGGAGGAAGCTGGTCCCTGGCATGGCAGGCTTTAAGGGCTGCATGCAGTCTGGCCCTGCTTCCGCCAGTGTTTCTCTCTGTGCCTCCTGACTACTGAGATCATGTCACCAGCAGCTTGTGTACTCTCTCACACGGTGAAACGTGGAAGAAAGAAAGGAAGGAAGAAGAAATCCTTCATTCTTCAAGTTATTTCTATCAGGTGTCTAGTAGTGATGAGAAAAATGGCTGTTAGAGTTCTCTTTCCAGGAAAAACCAGAACTCACTCTACACACCCGGAAATGTCCTGGAAGCAAATTTACTCATTCAATATAAATTCACAGAACAAGCACAGGCAGCGATCTGTGGCAAACAAGTCGGGAATGAACGAGACAGGATCCTTACTCTCCAGTGAGTAGTGACGGTAAGAGAGGGACCACACAAGTAAACACAGCCAACTCACTGTGCAGTTGTAATCCCAACACTGTGGCTTTCTGAGTTGTTGGTCAGTAGGGTATCATAGACCCCAAAACAGTATACCACCTCTCCACAAGGCTTGTGACAGCAATCACAAGACCTACGCATGATCAAACCAGACAAAATCCAAGCGTAGAGGGGGAAGTAGTCACAAATCTTAGCACTAGTTGAGGAGATAGTGGCAAACCAATGGCTGCCTGGCGAGGGAGCTGGCTGTCTTCCATGATACAGGCCCTGACAGGCTCCTGCAGTCCAGTGGATGGCCTTGCATTCGTGCACGTACTGGCATTACTAAGTGGATTCAATGGGTTAAAGACAGAATACATAAAACTCAGAAGAAATAGTGGGGGTGGAGGAATAGGAGAGGAACTGGAAGGAAGGAAAGGGGGTGAACTAAATAAAAATATATTATATGGATATATGAAATTTTTAAACAGTTTTGAATTTTTTAATGATTCTTTTTTTTATTTTATGTACATTTGTGTTCTGCCTGCACATAGAAGTGTAACCAGTGCTCTTAAATGCTGAGTCATCTCTCCAGCCTCCCTTAATCAGTTTTTTAAATGTGGTGTTAGGATAAATAGTTATCCACAGGTTAAAAAGTATGAAGTTGGAGTCTTTTCTTTAATATAATTTTACTTTTTAACTTTAAATAACTTTTATACAATATATTCTCATCACACTTTCTCCTCCTCCCATCTCTTCCCAGATCATCCCCATCTCCTGATGTAGTGATATTTTGTTTGTGTTTTAACAAATAAAGCTACCTGAAGATCAGAGTGCAGAGCTAAGTCACTAGAGGCCAGGGAGGGGTGGCACAACCTTTAATCCCAGGACTAGGGAAAGGAGACAGAGGCAGTTAGTTCTCTGTTAGTTTGAGGCCACTCTGGGCTCCACAATATTGAATCTGTCTAAAAGAGAAACAGAGCTCACACAAAGGTGATCCCAGCACTTGGGATCCCACCCCTTTAATCCCAGCACTAGGAAGGTGGAGACAAGAGGATTGACTGGGCAGAGAGAAGAAGATAATGTGGGAGGAGACAGGAGCTCAGTGCAGTCTGAGGTATCATGGAGACAATTGCAGTCTGAGGATGCAGTCTGAAGACAGGATCGCCCCTTCCATCTGAACATTGGTAGAGGTAAAAGGTCTGTCTAGTGTCTGGCTGCACTGTTTCTCTGATCCTTCAACTTCACACCTTCTTTCTCTTTCTTAAGAAAACAAACGGGCAAACAAAAAAAAAAAAACAGACAAAATGAACAAACTAACAAGCAAAAAACAAAAACCTAAGAACACAAAGAACATGTGAGTGAGTGTATATGCACACGCACACACGTGCCTGCATACACACTCACTCTCACACACGACCCATAAAAACTCAAAATCAGAAACCTTGATATAACAAAAGATCAGTAAGGTGTAAACAAACAAACAAAATGACAACAAAAACCCAAATCACACACACACAAGCAAGAAACAAAAGATCTCCAAAAATACCTTAGAGTTCATTTTGTGTTGATCACCTACTGCCGGACATGGGGTCTGCCTTAAGTGAAGTGTATACAGCTTGTGAGACCCTCAGAGAAACTATTTTTTCTTTTGTGAGCAGTTGTTATTTAGAAATAGCTTCTTGGGGGGCTAGAGAGATGGCTCAGCAGTTAAGAGCACTGACTGCTCTTCTAGAGGACCGGGGTTCAATTCCCAGCATCCATATGGCAGCTCACAACTGTCCATAACTCCAGAATGCAGCACCCTCACACATTTATACATATAGGCTAAAACACCAATAAAATAAATATTAAAAAAAAAGAAATAGCTTCTTGGTTGGGGATGGGAGCTCACATCTACTCCCCCACCTCAGCACTGGGTCCCTGTCTGCTTTGGACCTGAGCAGGCCCTGGGCAATGCTGCCACAATCTCTGAGTTCATCTGTACAGCAGTCCTGTTGTGTCTGGAAAACACAGTTTTCTTGGCATCATCCATCTATTCTTGCTCTTACAATCTTCCCACCTCCTCTTCTGCATAGTTCCCTGAGCCCTGAGGGGAAAGGTTTGATGGAGACACCCCATTTAGGACTGAGTGCTCCAAGGTCTCGCACTCTCTGTACATTGCCCAGCTGTTAGTCTCTGAAACAGCTTCCATCTCCTGTAAGAAGCTGCAGGGAGCCATACGCTTGCATCCTCGCAGTTTGGAGGTAAACAAATTCCATATATGGCAATGCTTCAGGACTGAGCGTCCAGGCGCTTCCCGCATGTGCAAATGACCTAAGTGTCCCTAGCCAATCCCGAGAATTCTGGTGCCAGCGGGACTTAGCAGCCAATCAAGGCGCGAGTTGATTCATATCTCCCTATATAAGCAGCCGCCATGTTAGACCTCGCTCTCTCTCGCCTCCGCTCTCCTTCAATCTAGAGGCTGTCTGGCCTCTCGTTTTTCCTCAACCAAGTGCTCTCCAATAAAGCGTGATCCGGGAAGAATCCTGAGTCTGGCTGTTCATTCCGCTGGTCGGGGTCAGCCAGAAGAAGCATCTCTGATGATGGCTGAGCAAGTCCCTGATCTTTGGGTATTGCAGAATGTTCTTAGGAGTCATTTTATTGCTGTGCTTCTTTAGTAGAAGAACAGTATTTGGTTCTCCCCCATGCCCATGGCCTAACTAACTAGTGTCTGATTGCTGGGTACCTCAGCACTGTCAGGCATGGGTTCCATCTCATGGAGTAGGCCTTAAATCCAATCAGAGAGTGGTTGGTTACTCCCACAAGCTTTGTGCCACTATTGCACCAGCATATCATGGAGGTCACCACTGCAGAAAGCAGGGTTTGTAGCTGGGTTGGAGATTCTTTTCTCCTCTGGTAGCATGCAGAGTACCTTCCAGTACCAGGAACACTAGTCACGAGGGGTGAAGGCCCTAGCTAGGCACCAGCTTCACTTCTCCATGATCAGTGGAATACGGAAGAGATGACTTCAGCAATAGGGCCTTGCCATCAGTTTGTGGGAAGTAGCCAACAGCCTGGCAAAAGCCTGAATTGTTTCCATGGGGCACCTTTGGCCAACAATTCAATTAGATGTAACCCATTTTGGGCACTGGAGGTTTTACTTGTTGGCAAGAGAATTCTACTTGGGGCTTGTCTTTCCTGTTATTTGGTGGCTCCGTTTTGATTTCTTTCATATATGTATTTGATGAAGTTTCTACTGTAGTAGGTTTCCATATGATTCCTCAAATGGCCTTTAGCATTAACTGTTCCACCCATGTCCCCCCCCTTATTCTTCCATCACCCTCTGTGTTCATTCCTTCTAGTCTAGTCCCCCCCCCCTTGTTTCGGTCTAACTATATATTCTATTACCCCCTTCCTTGTGAGGTCCTTCCTGCCTTCTAGTCCTTACTCTATAGCTAACCTCTGTGGACATTCAGATATGAGCATGCCTATCGAAGGCTTAAAAGTTCACATCCACATATAGGAGAATGTATTCCATATTTATCTTTTTGAGTCTGGATTCCTTCACTCAGGATGATTTTTTTTTCTAGTTCTACCCATTTTACTGAGTCTAGGTCAGGTGTGGCCACAAGGGATTCCAGGCAGAGAGTCTGAACTTGCACTCTTATCAAGCACCAATACTGAAAACAATTAAAAATATATCAAACATTAAGCTTAATAGTTATACTATAAAAACCTTAAAATGAAAATGGACCTAACATTGATATTTTAGATGTTCTAACAAAGATTAGTTGAACTTCAAAATAATTTTTAATTTTATGAATAAAGAATATTATCAGCAGAGTTGCAAATTATAGATTTGATAAGGGCTTAATGTCCATACCACAAAATGAACTCCTAAACTCAACAACAAAAACAAATTTGATTTTGAGATGGGAAAAGGACTTTGATAGACATTTTTCTAAAGAAGAGACTGCAAAAAAGCTAATATGCAAATTAATACATGGTCAATATCATTGATCAAAACAATAAAGTATCCCTTTACCTCCACTAGGACAGAGTCACCGACACAGAAGGTGAATTGGTGAAATTAAGCAGAAATGGAAATATTCACACATGGCTGGTAAAACTTAAATCAACACTGACACTGTGGAGAACCAGGTGGCAAATCCTTCAAAAGTTAAAACCAGAGCTGTGCTATGTCCCAGCACCACCCCCCTCCCCGTCCCTGGCAAAGCTACTCTATGACCCAGGCCTCCCCTCCCTGGGTCTGTACTAATGAATCAAAAGCAGAGACCTGGGCAGACATCTGCTCATCCATGTTCACAGCAGTCAAGAGGTAGAAGCCCCCAGGTGTCCACAGATATACGGATGAGTAATCAAATGCCCTCTATACAGACAATGGACGACCACGCAACCTTTGAAAATGAAGGCAACGGACACGTCTATGACGTGGATGAACACTGAACGCTCTATGCAATGGGTAACAAGCCAGTCAGGAGAGAGAAACGGTGAGTGTAGTAAGATACAGAATGCAGAACAGTGGTTTTCAGGGGCTAATGACGTAACCATCCCTGGGCACAGAATTTCAATCTAGGAAGGTAAAAGAGTAGTTCTGAGTTGGGTTGTCATGGTGGCTGTACAACAATGTATTTGACACCCCTGAAATGACCATACAATTAAGAACGGCTAAAATGGTAATTTTAATAGTATATTTTATACTACACTTCCATATATGTTAATGATGAAAATCTGCTCGCATCGTAAATGTCTTTATAATTGGTTTGTTTGAATGGGGATCCAAACAAGCGCGCCACATTGTGCTTCACTAATTGGTCTCTTAAGTCTACTAATTAATAATTCCCATTGCCCACATTTTTTTTCTTATGCCTTTAATTGTTACAGAAGCTAAGCTGCTGATAAATCTATCTCATTTGGGTTGGCTGATTAATTTCTTATAGTGGCATTCAGTGTGTTCCATTTTTTTGTGCTCTGGCTGTTATAGATGTAAAGTTTTTATAGTGGGTTTGCGTGTGTGTGTGTGTGTATGTGTGTGTGTGTATTTGGGGTTTTGTTTTGTCTCTTTTTTGAGACAGGGTGTTACTAGGTAGCCCTGGCTGGTCTGTAATTCAAGGAGCTCTGTCTGCCTCCACTTCCCCAGTAACAAGACCTGCACACATGCCCAGTAAGGACTGGTTTCATTTTGACTCTTTTCAGGGGCAATATTTGGAAGTGATACTGACCACTTGTTAAATTGTGTCACTTCAGGAGTGTTAACATCTGGTTTCCACTCCTGGTTAAGATTAATGAATACATGGTGTGCCTCAGCTATCCTGGAACGGTGGGTGTGCCTGAGCTATCCTGAAACAGTGGGTGTGCCTGAGGTATCCTGGAAAAGTGGGTGTGCCTGAGCTACCCTGGAAAAGTCTCTATCCAAGATTCATGACTCTATTATGGCTGCAAACTGTGGGCTGCATTTCCCTAATTCTAGTATTCTCAGCTAAAAATTATTCTGTACAGATTATCCTTTACATGAAAAGCACTGTGACTTTCAAATTTGCTCATGAAATCGGGAAACACTTTGTTCTTTTTCTCATTAGTTTCCAAAATATCAAAATGGCATCTCACAGTTGTCAAGGTTTACCAATTAATTTTTGTTTCCTCTATGAGAATGAGCTTTTAATATATTTTATATTTTTAGAATCTTGTGTGTGTGCAGCAATGGCTCAGAGGTGAAGGGCACTGGCTGCTCTTGCCAAGGACCTGGGTTCGATTCCCAGCACCCACATGGTGGTTTATAACCATCTGTAACTCCATTTCCAGAGGATCCTTCACCCTCTTCCAACCTCAACAGGCACCAGACACACAGGTGCACAGACGTGAAGGCAAAACACTCATACACGTAAAATAAAAATAAATAAATCTTTTTTAAGTCTTGTATGTGTGTAACATGTATGTGTATATATATTTGTGCATGAGAGCAAAAGCGTGGGGATCATCCGGAGAGTGAAGGATACCCAGTTGTTGGTCCCCACCTTCCACCTTACTTGAGGTAGAGTTTCTTTTGTTTCTCCACCGTGTACACCACGAGAGAGCTGGCCTGAGAGCGATTCTCCTGCCTCTGCCTCTCTGCAGGGAATGCTGGGATTAGAGGTGTGTAAGCTACCATTCCTGGCTTTTACATGGGTTCTGATGATTTCAACCCAAGTGCTCATAACTGCACAGCTAGCATCATTGTCCCTTGGTCCTGTGTTTGATTTTTTTTTAGTTCATTATAGTCATTTTCCTTTCGTATGTTCAAATAGTCTCATCTGTGCCCAGCGGAAGACACCTCATACTGCCATCTAAACCATCTTCAGAAATGCCTGATGTCTCAGCTGTCCTCTTTGCTCTCCAGTACCACACGGTGTTCCAGACTTGGTATTTCAAGGCTGAGAATTAACTGAAGGTGTTTACTGCTTCTATGACATGACAGCTTTTAGCCTTCTCCAGGGCCCAGAGTTAGGAAGTAAGTTTTGCTGTGTTTGCTATTGTTTTCTTAGGGACAGAAGCATGAGTTCAGGGCTGGAGAGATGGCTCAGAGGTTAAGAACACTGGCTGTTCTTCCAGAGGAACAGGGTTCAATTCCCAGCACCCACACGGCACCTAACTACTGTCTCTAACTCCAAGATCTGACACCCTCACACAGATATACATGCAGACAAAATACCAATGCAAATGAAATAAAATTAAATAAATTATTTTTAAAGAAAATAAGTACAAGTTCATCTATTTCCAGACCACAGGATTTTAATTTAACTGCATTAATTTTATATATGTATCACTTTATCCTGAAAGATCTTGGTGCTAAATGACAACACATAACTGCTTACTCCATATATTATTATGTCTTCAAAATAACAATATCCCTATAAATATTACCAACAGGCCTACTAAATACAACATGATTTTGGTTCTTCCTGTCCTTAATGTATATTGATTGCCCTGTGAATATCTGAACTTGCACTTGTCTTAAAGTCACAAGAAGTGACCCTCTGTGTGACTGAGACATAATGCCACAGATGGAAAAAACATTATTAGTTTTTTAAAATTTCACTTCTTTGTTTTCATTTCTTAAAGATATCCTTGCTTCGTGTTGCTTTTCTTCATACTTATCCAATTTTACTTTAATATCCAGTAAAAATGTTTACTGCTTGGTTTGAAGATCCAACTAAGTACATCTATAAAATAAGACAGATTTAAAGAAGCCTAGGCCACCATTTTCATTCCTGCAACCCTGTTACCCTCCTCTCTACGCCCCAGATAACCCTTTTTAGTAGGTTGGGCTTTTCTCCATCTATTGCTTAATTAATTAACATTAATTAATATGATATGGGTTATACTAATTAATTAACATAAACGAAACATACATCCATGTTTTCAGGTAAGGAATGGCATATTATAGTTATTTTCTGCCCTTGAACTTTCCTCCCTTGTATGGCTATGTAAGAGTTCATTTTAAGCAGGCTTCTGGCATCGGGCATGGGTTGTTTTCTAGTTTTCTGTCACACACAAATTGAATTGTCCTGTTTATGTGCCATTCCATATTTTCCACCAGTGACTTCATAAGAAAGATTTCTTGACATGGAATTGATTGGTCAAAATATAAATGCTTGTGGAACGCTGATAATGGACACATCCCCTCCTCTGGGCGGACCTTTTATCTCATCAGCAAAACATGGGAGTGCCAATTTCTCTCCAACCTCGCCAGTCCCATTGTTAAACCCTTGGAGTTTTGCCAGCCTGTCAGGACAGAGATGGTGTTTTAATGTAGTTTTAATTTTCCTCTCTCTACTGAGGAACGGATTGGAACATCTTATCGCATCTGGACGGGCTATTTGCATTTCTTTTCTTGTGAACTATGTGTGGTGAATTCCTACTCAGTTTAACAGGCTGGTGTTATTTGCCTTCTCAATTTATAGAAATTCATTAGCTGTTAAAACGTTACCCTGTCATTGATAATGGGAGTCACAGATATTTCCCCAGACAGCACTAGTGTCTTGCTCAGCTTTTGAGTTGGTTGCTGGCTTACTTTTCACACAGAACTTTGAAAATATAACTGAAATAGTTAAGTTTTCCCTAAGTCTGGGGAAATTTCACCGACTTTTATGAAAGAACTCGCCTTGTTTTCCTCTAGTGTTTGAACTAGCAGACGAGTGTATGGCACACAGTATGAGCCATTTCTGTCCTTCCCAATGGGTACCCACTGTCCCAGCATCGCTTATGGGAATCTGTGCTTCTCCGCTGATTTCAGAGGTAGCCCTCCTTGGAGTCTAAAGTCCTATGTGCACTCAGGCCTATTTCTGCATTTTCTATTTGGTTCCATTGGCTGCCTGTTCATTCACCTGCCAATACAATTGTCTTCTAATTATAGAGACTTCATCAACCATTTTAACATCTGGCTTACAGCTGCGTCCTTGCTCATTATTTCTCTTTTTTAAGGTTTTCTAAGCTATTTATATCTAGTTTTTAAAAAATGAAATACACAATCAATTTGTTAAACTTCAAGGAAAATACTGATGTGTATGTATATTTTTATAATAATGAATTTTCTTATTCCAATCAGTATGGTTTTGTATCCTCTTAACTATTTTTATATATCTGAGGAACCCATACATTTTGATCAGTTCTTATTAGATCTGTGCTTTGGTATTTTTGTGTCAATTTAAAAAAATCTTAATAGTTTCTTAATTATTCTTTTACATATAAAATCTATTGCTTTGTATATGCTAATTTTATAAGCATTTCAACATTAATTATTTAGTTTGTTGTGTGTTTATGTATGTGAGGGTATGTGTGTGTGTGTGTGTGTGAGAGTGGTGTGGGCATACATATATACAGGGTATGGAAATCAGAGAGTAACTTTTGGATATTGGTTCTTCCCCTGCACTGTGGGTTCTAGAGATTGCCCTCAGGTCATCATGGTTTTGTGACAAGTACTTTTACCTACTGAACCATCTTACCAGCTCCTCTCTATACACTAATTTTAAACTCCGCCACTTAACTAACTTAAGCGTTTAAGTAGTTTCTTCAAAGATCTGAAAACATTATCCACATAGCAACATAATGTGACCCATAAATACAGGTGACTTTGCCACATCCTTTATGTGTTATATAGCCATGCGCTCAGGTATAGAGCCACGTGCTCACATATAGAGCCCATGTTCTTGTATAAAGCCATGTGCTCATGTATAGAGGTCAGAGGCTGTTGGCATGCGTTGTCTCCTTCCTTGTTTGCTTCCCATGCCCTTGGGGCTGGGATTATAGATTCACACCACCATGCCTGACTTTTTAATGTGGGTTCAGAGAATCTGAACTCAGGTCCTCATGATTGTACAGCACAGAGATAGTTCCCCAACCCCTCTTTGTTACACGAGTTCTAATTGGTCCTAATAATAAAAATCTGGAGCCAGAGAGTGGGGTAAATGCTGAAAGACCAGAGAGAGAAAGGAGCAAACCACAGCCAACTCTTAACTTTCTAACTCAGCCGAAAAAGGCTGATCTCCGCCAGGCCATAGCACTTCCTGTCTGTCTATACAGACCTCCAGACCTCTATGGTTATATAGTGGCTAGCTCCGCCCTCTGATCTTCAGGCAAACTTTATTTTTAGAGTATAAACGAAATATCACTACACCTCTTCCTCTCTGACTCCTTTCTCTAGTGACATTGAATGACATTTTTTTAAAAATGTGCTCTGGTGTTTTGCCATGGGTGTCAGATCGCCTGGAAACTGGAGTTACAGAAAGTTGCCAGCTGCCATGTGAGTGCTGGGAATTGAACCCCAGTCCTCTAGAAGAGCAGTCAGTGCTTTTAACTGTTCAGCCGTCTCTCCAGCCCCAACATTTTAAAAGGAGTTTTAGACAGTAGTAGAGATACTGGTCATCCTTGTCTTATGTTTGACTTAAGGACAAAATTTCAGCATTAAGTAAGATGCTAGTTTTGGGGCTGAGATATATAAATATATATAAAATTTCTTGATGCATTTTAAATTTTCCATAAATGTGTCACTGTCTCTTCATTGATGTATCAAGTGAAAATTATCTAGTATGTTTACTTTTCAAATTCCAATACTCACAAAGATCACAAGGGGTGTTCATGAAGTATAGATACTGACTCAGCAGGTACAGGACAGGACCTAAGTGTCTGTATTGTTACGAATTCCCCCAGGGTAACCTGGGTACTATAACCCAAAGTGGACCACATAGCAATGATATGAAAGAAATCATTTTCTAGCATTGATTTTCAAAATAAATTTTAACTCAGAACAGGAAATGGTCACGAAAATTCCTACTTTATCATTTTAAGAGCCACATACAGTTAACTCTCTGAAGACTGAAGCAAAGGTTTTCACATGAGCCACAGAGGAGTACAGGATATGGCTAAAGGTGACATTCTATCATAAAAGAGGAACAAAGCCCTTCCTGCAGCTGGAGTGTGTCTGAGGAGACAGAGTTGAGACACGCAGTTCCTGCTGTCCCTGTAAGGAAACATACCGTGGCAGGAGTTGCGAATCCTGGGTGGCTCAGGGAAGAATCCCAGAAAGGGAGAGCCTGCAGGAGAAGATGCAGCTAACTGACAATGGCAACAGCATCTCAGGCACGAAGTTTCTGCACAGTGGGAGCCTTCAGCATGGATCCCCAGGTCAAAGACCAGAGATTAGATGCTCCTGACCTGGAACCAGAAAATAACCTACCGCTGGCTTTGTGCTCAGGATTTCATAGGTTAAAAAAAAAAACTGATAAGCTCATAATAACAGAACTAGCATGTACCCAACACAACACCAGCCACAGGCAGGAGACAATGAAAGTGGATTAGAAGATCCAGAAATAAATCCAGAAAACCATAAACACCTAACTTTCATTAATATTAAAATAGATACTGTGCCGCTGCTCCAGCCATGCCAATCTGAGCAGTCTACGCTGCCACCCAGTGCCATGGTGATATCCCGGCCAAGCTGCTGCTGTGACCATACAGCAGCCAGGGTATGAATTCATGTCCATGGCTCCTGTCACCACCGAGGGCCATGTGGATACCTGGGGTCTGGTCAGCCACCTGAAACCAGGTTGGTGTCATAGGGCCATGTTTCTGGGGGCCATACTGATCCGGGTGACTTGCATTGACACCAGGGCCATGATGATGTCCAGGCCAAGTTGCTAATACCTAATACAGTAGAAGCTTCCTAAATATATGCATACATAAAGCCAATCTAAATGAAACTGACAAATAATGGAGAGAGAAGTCTAAACTAGCCATCTCTTGTCACCAAATGAAGTCTCCAGCACCGGGCCTGGGTTATCTCTAAGAGAGTTGTTGGTTAAAGTGGTCCCATGGGAATCCCCAAACCATCCAGGCTGTTGCCAGTTCTACAGGATGCTCTCCACAAACTGACAGCAAGGTCCCATTGCTGAAGATGACGCCTGCACAACTCATTGAAGGAGTTGAGCTGAAGCTTACATAGAGCCCTCACTCTTAAGTGTTAGTGTCTTTGGTATAGGAACTCTGCATGCTACCAAAAGAGAATGTAAATAGCAAGCCAGTCACAAACCCTTTGATATACAATGATGTCATTTCTGCAAGATATGCTAGACCAATGGTGGCACAGAGCTTGTGGTAGGAAACAAATAATATCTGATTTGACTTGAGGGCCACTGCACAAGCTGAAGCCCATATGCACTGCTTGAGTGAGCAAGAACCTGAAAGTAGATAGTCCAGGGGCCTAGGATAAAACCAAACACTGCTGTTATTTAAAAAAAAAAAAAGGAGCAATAAAATGACATCTAAAAATATTCCGCTATACTCATAGATCACTGCCTTGCTCAGCCATCATCAGAGAAGCTTCCTCCTGCAGAAGATGGGAACACATACAGACACCTGCAACCAGGCAATACGCAGAGTGGGAGATCTTGGAAGACTCAGCCCTAAATGGGATGTGGCCATTAAAGCCTTCTCCTCAGGGCTCAGGAAACCCTGAAGAAAGGAGGCAGAAGGAGTGTAAGAGCCAGAGGACATGAAGGACACCAAGGAAAAAAGGTCCTCTAAATCACATGATCCAAGGGCATCTGAACTGACAGCGACTGAGACGGCATACACAGGGCCTGCCCAGGTCTGCGCCCGGTCCTCTGCATACATATGGCTTCAGTTCAGTGTTTTTATGAGATTCCCGAGTGTCAGAACGTGTGGGTCTCTGATTCTTGTGCCTGATCTTGGGTTTTTTTTTTCCTTCTGTTTTTGTCTTGTCCAACTCTGACGTGTTAGTTTCTGTTTTATCTTATTATATCTTATTTTGTTACATTTTATTATTATCCCTTAGAAGCCTATTTGTTTTCTAATGAGAGACAGAAAAGGGGTGGATCTGGATGGGAGAGGAGGTGGGGAGGAGCAGGGAGAAGTAGAGAGAGGGGAAACCATAATCAGAACATAATATGTGAGAAAAAATATTCTCAATAAAAGGAAAAGAGAGTTACAGTAATGAAAGCACATAGTTCAGTATGACCACGCAGACTGGCAGAACAGCCAATTTGGTTTAGCAGAAACTGATGCATAAAATAATTTTAAGAGCAGTTTTCAGCAATATTAAATCTTATATTAATATAACAAATATGTACACTAGACATTGCTTTATGTCTGACTAGGAAGCTCAAGTTGGCACAGCAAAGTTTTATCTTGGCTCAACCCAAAGTACTTGAAAAAGTCCTATAAGGATTGTTAATATCTAAAGTTTTTTAAGCATTTCTTTTTCAACTATGCATTGTTTCTGAGGAAAGTATTTTTTTTAAAAAAATGTATAAATATGCTTGAACTTTTTACCAATAATGGAATTCAAATTCAATAAATCACATTATATTATATATTAGAAACACCATCTGCATAGCAAAGGCAACCATCAACGGAATGAGAAACCAGTCAACTATACAGTAGACAGGAGATTAATATCGAGGGTATTTTTTTTAAATCTACAAAAACTGAAAACCAAAAATTCAAATAATCTGATTGATAAATGGATTAATGAAATGAAGAGAAAATTCTCAAAAGAATCCCAAATGAGGGTGGGAGTGTAAACCAGTGTAGCCACTATGGAGCTATGTCTGAAGGTGTCTCAAAACTACAAGGGCAGCCACTCTCTGCCCTAACTGTACCGCTCCTGGCATCATCCGCCCCAGGGCTCTAAGCCAGCCTCCACGGAGATGCTCACCCAGCCATGCTGACTGCTGCAGCGCTCACAACAGCCACAGAAGAGAGCGGCTTCCACACCCATCTGCAGATGGGTAAAGAAAACGTGGTGCACGTGCATAGAAGAATCTCATTTGACTGATACAGATAAAAATAAAATTATGCCACTTGCAGGGAGATGGATAGAACTAAGGATCAGTACGCTAGACAGAATAAGGCAGGCTCAGGAACAAGTGGTGCCCATTTTCTGGCATATGCAGAACGGAGAACTAAGGGAGAGGGATGTCATGAAAGTAGCAGATTATGAAGGGGGAAGAAGAGGTCTAAAAGGAGGGTGAGGGGGGAACAAAAGGGTATGGAATAGACACGTCATGAACCAGGCAGACCGAGGGACTCTTTGTGGGACAAGAATGAGCAAAATGGGAAATGGAGGGGTAAGGGCAAATAAGAACAAAACGTACTAATACCTGTATGAAAATGATACCGGGAAATACATTTCTCTATGTGTTAAGCAAAAAAATTAAAAAATTAAAAAAAGAAGAGAAGGAAGGAAGGGAGGGAGGGAGGGAGGAAGGAAGGAAGGAAGGAGGGAAGGAAGGAAGGAAGGAAGGAAGGAAGATCAATGAATACAAAACAAAGTAAGCCACCCACTGTGAAAACTGCAGATTTACTGTATTCGGGAAAAATGAACTACACTCACGAAGCCTAACATCACTAACTCAGTGGTTCTCAACCTTCCTGATGCTGCGACCCTTTAATACAGTTCCTCATGTTGCGGTGAGCCCAGCCATAAAATTATTCTCATTGCTACCTCATAACTGTAATTTTGTTATGAGTCATAATGTGAAAACCTGATGCAGATGTCATGTTGTAGGCGACCCCTGTTGATAGGTCCATCAACCCCTCAAAGGGCTTGTGACCCACAGGTTAAGAACCACTGACTAACACCTAATGAACAGTGGTGGTATACATCTGTTGAGGGAGATTTGTTTCTGTTGTTGTTCCGAGACTGCCATGGAGTCAGACCTCGGTGTAGAGGATGAAGTTCACATTCAGCTGGCAGGAGTGGACCATAGATTTTTCTGGAGGACTCAGGGGAAGATAGAGGGACAACAGGAGGAGTAAGGAGGGGCCAAAAGAGATAGAAGGGAAAAACTTTTAGGGGAAGGTGGAGAAGAGGGTGAGGTGACTTTTTCTCTGCTGATCCATGAATCTTTCAGGTTTATTCCCTAATTTCTGACTCCCAAGATTTATTGTTTAATAAAACAATAAAAAGTTCACAATATATGTATACACACAGAGGCTTATTTGACAATGTGTATAGACATTCCTATACTTTCCCCTGGACATCTGGTTCAATCCATGTGTCTAGAAGAACTCAATTCTGAGCTCTAGTCTAATTAAAATTCGCCTTGCTAAGTATGTACATGTCAAAAGAGTACTTCATTGCCCAACTAAACACCTAATAATACACACAGATGTCAGGTTACGGACAGATGGCAACATTTCCAGAGTAGCTGAAAAGAGCTGGTTTTAGGATACTTCCTAAGTTAGTTACCATTTCTGTGATGTGTTCTAACTTGGAGGACAAAACTTCAGTCTCTTAGGTTACATAAATCAAGATCCAAATATAGGGTTCTTAAGCTGGCCCTCTTCCTTATACTAATCAAAACCAGTTCCCACTTGCATGCTTAGTGATGTTGTGAAAAGGGAGTTTTGGAGCTGACAGAGTAATTCTGTGAAAAAATAATATTATTCATGTATAATTTTATTTCTGTGGTGTGAATGTGTGTGATATTGCCCTATATTTGCAAAGTCTAAATCCCAAGTTATAGTGTTGTTTAGAAAGTTATAAAAAATCACTTGCAAGATTTTTCTGTTTATATAAAAATACATACTTTAACCTAAAGACTTCATTTTAATGCAGATTCTCCTGCCCCCAGATCTTTTCCAAATCCCATGTTCCATCCCACACCTCAGGCTTCTGTTCTACCAACAGCAACTGAAAGTCTGGCTCCTGCAAGAGCAGACACGCTGAGCGACTGAAAGGGATCGCGATACCACACAAGTGAAAACTGACACTCTCAAATCCTGCTCAGGGATCCTCTCCCCATTGCTTCCTGCGTCCTGTATAGTCTCACCGCATCACTGTGAAGTGTAAGAGCCTATCTCAACTAGATGCTGAGAAGACGTTCTCGGCATCGTTGTTTAAACATACGATACGGGAGCAGATGAGAAGCCAAAGGATGGAGATGCACCTACATCATGCTTTGGAGCAATATGGATGAGCAGCTTAGACTCCAGGTTCACACCTTAAAGTTTAGTCTTAAAACCAAGGTCAATTCTCTGGAGCTTAGTTCTCTAGTCTTCCCCGTGGCTGCTTCTTTGCCTGGAGGCCTCCAGGGAGAGGCAATGAAGGAACGTCAAAAGCTAAAAGCATACACGCCCAGCTCAGGAAGCCAACCAGCACGCAGGTCTGAAGGTCAGTTGGTGTACCAGTACTACCAGGAAATGGAGACAATAGATACTGTTCAAGTGTGTTTGTGTTAGGGGCTGGAGAGACGACTCAGCAGTTAGAACCCTTGGTGCTCAAGACTGGAGTTGAGTTCCCAGCACCTATATCCAGTGATTCACAATTGCCCATAACCCCAGTTCCAGAGCAGCCGATGCCCTGTTCTGACTTCCAGCTACCTCCGTGCATATATCTATACACAGATATTTAGTATAAAATAAAACAATTTCTTTTTTCATGTATTTATTTTATGTGTTTTGGTGTTTTACCTGCATGTATGTCTGTGTTAGGGTGTCAGATTCTCTGGAATTGGAGTTGCAGACAGTTGTGAGCTTCCCTGTGGGTATTGAACCCAGGTCCTCTGGAAGAGAAGCCTGTAGTCTTAACCACTGAGATATCTCCACCTCCCAATTTTTCTTTTTTTTTTTAAAAGCATATTTGCACAAAGGCCTTTATGCATGCTCATCCAGCCTTCTTTAACACAAAGTTCTATCTGATCACTTCTAAAAGAGAACAAAGAGACAAGATGGGTAGGGAGGCAAGACAAAGAAACCTGACAAAACCTGGTGTAGACTGACAAGGATCCAACCCAGAAAGATGAGCTAAGGCAAGGAAGTACACGCCAGTCTCCAGGTACTCGCATCTCTGGACTACAGCGCTAGAAAGCAGAGAGTCATCTAGAGCTATGCCTGGGAATGAAGTCCAAATGCAGCTGAAACCTGGGCTTCACTGTGCTGGAAGCTGGTAGCCCTAGATGCCATCAGAGCTGAAAAGACACCGGCTGATGCTCTACTCTCTTCAGGAGCTGTGACCACCGAGATATCCTCCCCAATCGTGAGCCACTTGGGAGAGAAAGCAGGACTCCTAGGATTTGTGGGCACCAAAGAGATGCTGAAACTGTGGTAGCGAAAGGCACCCACATTGACTGTGTACCACACAGACATGTCTCAGTAAAGGCACATCACATTGACTGTGTACCACACAGACATGTCTCAGTAAAGGCACATCACATTGACTGTGTACCACACAGACATGTCTCAGTAAAGGCACATCACATTGACTGTGTACCACGCAAACACATCTCAGTAGGGGCACACCACATTGACTGTGTACCACACAAACATGTCTCAGTTTTGCATTTCCAGTTTTACACTTCCATTTGGGAATGTTTACATTTTTGCAATATATCTGACATGAAATATGCCCAGGGTAAGTGTACACACCCCTAGAAACAGAACTTCTCACTGACCGGTGCTCTGGAGCAAAGCTGTCAGAACTAACTCTGCACAATACCATTCTGTGTGCAAAGCATAAGGGAAGGCTTTATACATGAAATACAAGCATAACACAACAGCTGGTACAAGAATGATGAAAAGGGAGCCAAAAGGGAAGGCAGATTCACCAGGATATAAAGTGAGAATATGTTTTTCCACAGAAAACCTGGATAAATCCCTCTATTGACTAATGTGAGGAGTAATGGTGAGCATTATACTGTGATATTTAAATAAGAAACTGTATGTGAGTGTACCTAGGCTCAACACATGACAGGCACACACAGATGTTGGCCTCCTCATTTGCCAACTTAGGGCTAGTCGATTAACCTTGTGAGCTTTAGTTTTCCCATAGAAGGAACTATTTTCTTATTAATTACTAATATTAGTATTAATTATTAATTAAATTTTAATTGGGGGGTAGAGACAGGGTTTCTTTGTGGCTTTGGAGCCTGTCCTGGAACTAGCTCTTGTAGATCAGGCCAGCCTCGAACTCAGTCAGAACTCAGAGATCTGCCTGCCTCTGCCTCCTGAGTGCTGGGATTAAAGGCGCATGCTTTTATCCAGCTCAATTAATTATTAACTATTAATATTATCTTAGTTAGGGTTTCTTTTGCTGTGATGAAACACCATGACCAAAAGGCAAGTTGGGAGGAAAAGGTTTATTTGACTTACATGTCAGCATTGCTGTTCATCACTGAAGAAAGTCAGAATAGGAACTCAAACAGGGCAGGATCCCAGAGGCAGGAGCTGAAGCAGAGGCATGAAGGAGAGCTGCTCGCTGAATTGCTTCCCCTGGCTTGCTCTGCCTGCTTTCTTATAGAACCCAGGACCACCAGCCCAGGGAAGGTACCACCCATAATGGACTAGGCCCTCCCTCATTGATTATTAAATAAGAAAATGCCTTACAGCTGGATCTTATTGAGGTATGTCCTCAGCTGAGGCTCTTTCTTCTCTGATGACTCTAGCTTGTGTCAAGTTGACACACGAACCAGCCAGTACAAACATACTAAGAATCGAGATTTGTAAATATATCAAGACACTGTGAGCTTCAAAGCGTGGTCAAATGTAAGTCTATTGGTGCTATGTCAGACACTACTTGGTTTCTTGGCATATAAACCCCACTCGGTTTGGGGGAAATCTCTGGATAAGTGGGAAGCAAGACCTGTGCTTCACCATGGAAGCTACGGCAGAAATATTCCCTGGACTCTGGCAGGGAGTGCTGTCTCCAGTTTGTTGGTTTTTGTTTTGTTTTGTTTTTGTTTTTGAGACAGGGATTCTCTGTGTAACAGCCTTAGCTGTCCTGAACTAGCTATTGTAGACCAGGCTGACCTTGAACTCACAGAGATCCTTCTGCCTCTGCCTCCTGAGTGCTGGAATTAAAGGTGTCCACTGCCACCACCCAGTCACTGTCTACGCTTTAAAACCAAATGCAGTAACCAACCAAGAGTCAATGACCCATCTCAGCTGCAGAGTGGCACTACTGCACAGTGTCTTATTGGCATACACACAGGGTTGTGATACTGGCATTGGTGGCAATACCATCATGTAACCTATGACAGCTGCCAGCAGCAACATTCTACACAGCATCTGCCAATGGTGGAATCTGGCTATGGCTCACGGTGCTAGGGCCATGCTCACGGTAGGCTCTGTAACCTTCCCACAGATCCTTTTACATGTAAGATATACAGATGCTATCTCCATTTTCACACGGCATCTTTAAACCCATCACTGGTTCTTATGCCATCACATCAAAGATTCAGCTACCAGATCCAGTATATTTAAGTTGCTAATAACCAAATGATTTACACATACTTAGTTATTATTATTGTGGACTAAAACCCAAAAGAATCAGATCTTTTTAGGATCAAATAGAGGGAAAAAATTAGTCAGTGCCCCAAATACATCTTCTTGCTGAATAATTATGTAGTTAGAGTCCCACATTTTCTGTATAGCCTACATTAAATAGACACACAATCTTGTCACTTTAGATTTAGGCTAGATTTTTGGTTTGTTCTTTTTGTTGCATGAACTCACACACACAGAAAAGCTGTGTCAGACACTGTCCTAGTTAGCTTACTGTCACCGTGATAAACACCATGGCCAAAAGCAGACTGGGAGGGATTGTTACATTTCCTGGTAATAATCTATCTGTTGGCAGGGCAGGAACTCAAATAGGAGCATGTAGAAAATGCGCTAACCACCTGGCTCACAACGGTTTGTGCAGCTACTGTCTTAGAGTTTTCTATTGCTCTGAAAAAATACCATGACCACAGCAACTCTTACAAAGAAAACATTTAATTGGGGTGATTCGCTTACAGTTTCAGAAGTTCAGTCCCTTATGGTTATGGTGGGGAGCATGGTGGCATGCAGGCAGATGTGGAGCTAGAGGAATAGTTGAGAAATAGATGAGAGTCCTACATCTTGCAGGCAACAGGAAGTCAACTGAGACACTGGGTAGTATCCTGAGCATTGGAAACCTCAAAACCCGCCTCCACAGGGACACACTTCCTCCAACAAGGTCATGCCCACTCCAATAAAGCCACACTTCATAATACTGCCACTCCCTATGGGCTTATGGGGGCCAATTACATTCAGACTACCATAGCTACCTTTCTTATACAGCCCAGGTCCACTTGCTTAGGGATGGTACCACTCACAGTGGTTTAGATCCTCTAATTAACAATCAAGAAAATGCCCACACGCACGTCCACAGGCCAATCAGATTGAGGCAATTCCTCGATTGAGGGCCTCTCTTCCTAGATGACTCTAGTTTGTGTCAAGTTGTTAAAAATCAAATAGCACAGACACCATCAGGAAAAGAACTAAAAACAATTTTTTCTATATTTTTATTCATGTTTTTAGTTACACGAAAAATAATGGATTTCATTATGACAACTGTATATATGTGTGTGCATAAATAGTTGTACTCTGGTAATATTTGCCTGCCTGTGCTCTTCCCATCCTTCCGGTTCTTTTTTATTGGTCTTCTTCCTCCAAATAGCCCTCTCTGCTTGTATACCACACACACACACACACACACACACACATACACACACACACACACACACATACACACGTACTCAAGCATGCATGCACACAAATCCAGCTTCCTCATGAAAAACATACGGTGCTTTTTCTTTTAATCTCCCATTACAAAGTAATTTTAATGTTTCTAGAATAATGATTCTCAGTGTTAATTTTTTCCCATTATTAACTTGAAAGGAGAATTTTAGATTTTAATTTAAATTCTCACCAGTGAAGAAAATAAAGTCCTAAGAAATAAACGTCCTTCTTTGCCAGGGAGAGCTAAACTATAGGTACCACAGTGTTAGTATCCGAGGCCTTCTTGCTCCTCAAGGACCAAAATCTGCCGTTAAGGGATGCTATTTTGTCCCCACTTGGTACGTGCTTTAGAATTATGGATGTAGATAACAGATGAGTCTTCGGTCAGCAGCTCCATGGCCACTAGTCATGCTTCCTGTTCTCTCTGTAAACAAATAGGAAGTTTGCCAGACTTAATGATGTCCTGAGTCTGCCCGTAGTTCAGAGTTCGCCTACTTAAGGCTCTCATAGTATGCTTATTTGAATGAAACAATGGGGTTACTATTGTTAAACTGGGGTTGGAATGTAAGCTACCATAAATGTCTCAAGTTTGTTTATATATATGATATATATATATATATATATACACGTGTGTGTGTATATATGCCTTAAAATAATATTGCATATATATATACCAAAAATAATATTACACTTCTAGGAAAAAATCAGCTTTATTAAAAACTATGCACAGTTGATTTCCAAGCTTGCAATTTATGGATGCATAATGCTGATCACAGCACTTTATAAGAATCAGGGACACGGGCTGGAGAGGCAAATCACTGGTTGAGAGCAAGGCCCAGCATAGACTCTAACAAGGAAATTAATTGATGTTTTCCATGAATATCTAGAAATTGGTATTTCACTAATTTTAGAGAAAAGAGAGTTTCTTGTTTCTGAAAACTGGAAGGCCATCATGCAGCCACAGCTGATGGAATCGCGTACATTACTTCAGTAAGAGCAAACAGTGAAAGACAAAGGGCTTTATCAAGGCGCAGCGTGTAGCTACAGTCTGCCGTCCAATCATTAGCACAGAAAGCAAAATGATTACAAAACAGCAACAAACTTTTTTTTACTCTTGAGGCAGGGTCTCAGTCTATAAGGATGACCGCTAGGAACTCTATACCAGGCTGTCCTTGAGCTCACAGAGGTCTGCCTCAGAGCTGCTGTGATTACAGGCACGTACAACTGTGTTCCGCAACAACAAACTTGTTTTGAGAGTCCCTTGTCGGTAACTCGGAAAGAAGGGAAGCTTCTCTTGAGGCTCTCGTTTACGTAGGAGCCAACCATGATAGGCTAAATAAATAGAAACAGACCACCCAAAGGAAGTTCTTCACTTCCAACCATTATCACCTGCCAGAGTAAGACTTAGCCATGATAAGTTTAATGGAGGCTTGAGTCTCAGTAGTTTACCTTGAAGCAATACCTGGTTGCAGGAAGAGCCACAAACTGAGATTACCTGAGCACCACCCAAGAACAGACCAACCAAAGGAAATACCTAATGTTCCAACCACTGTAGATAGGATCACCTGCCAGCACACACTCACCAGGACACCCCTAGACAAATGTCAGCCAATCAGAGGTCCTGAACCTTAGAAATCCCTCACCCCTACCTTTACTACTATAAAAACCCAACTCTAATGGAGATCGGGGCTCTCTGTTTATTCCAATATGTTGGACATGTAGAGAGACTGAGTTTGCAAACTTGTATAAAATAAAGGCTCTTTGCTTTTACATACGGGACTCGGTCTCCTTGTTGGCTTTTGGGGGACTTCACGGATCTGAAGCATGTAGATGTTGAGCATGTAGATGTTCAAATACGTAGATGTTAATATTAACAGTTCAGTTACAACTCGGCATGGTGTCTACAAACATGAGGCACTTGTAAAGTTAGGAAAAGAAGGCATTAGGAGAATGAGTAAATTCTGCCCTCCACTTTCGCTTCTCAGACCCATGCCGTTGACATTGCCCTGGCACCTTCTTCAGTCTGGAGACCTAAGTGAAATTCAGGCCCTGTTGTCTTTACTACACCTTCCTTTTCAATATAGCTATAAATTATAGTATGATTTTCTGAAGTATACGAAGGAAAAACACCCCCAAATTTAATTTTTCCTATGCACTTACAACACGGATAACGCAGACACCTGATATATGAGGCTTCTTGTTCTTCACACACCAAGCAAGTAAGAAAATTTGCAGGTAGCCCAGCAGTGGCGCCGCACACCTTTAATCCCAGCTCTTGAGAGACAGAGGCAAGTGGATCGCTGTGTGTTTGAGACCATCCTGATCTACAGAGTGAGTTCCAGGACAGCCAGGGCTACACAGAGGGACCCTTTCTTAAAAATCAAGGGGAAAAAATATAAAAAAGAAAGAGAAAAATTCGTAACAACCACCATCTATCACCAACACAGTCCAATCCTGACACCGCCTACCTGGTGGTGTATCAGGCACAGCAGGTTTAAGACACTGTCCCTAGGCTGCCCCACCCACCTGTGCGTGCCAGTCCTAAGATGTAGGTCGTTTGACCTGCTACAGATCAGGACTTCCATAGCCCTCCCTGCAGATCCTATTAGCCTGTCCAAGAGGCTCACAGAACTTAGGTTGTGCTTATGCTTACTGGTTTTATAAGCACTATTCTAAGAGCAGATAAAGAGATGCAGAGGGTAAGGTGTGTATTTATAGACACTGGAGCTTCCATCCCTCTCCAGATGTGCCATGCTTAGGAAACCCACACGCGTTCATCTCTCCAGAGGTTCCATGAAGCCCATCCTTTGGTTTCTACAAAGCCACATCTTGCCTGAAGGAAAAATTTGGGAACCATGGGCAAAAGCATGTACAATTGTTTGAGTAGAATCATGCTACAGGTTTAAGTTTCATAAAGTCAGAAGAGGCTCGCTCCTAAGTTTCCTGTATGTGTTACAGTGGCTATAGTTTTTGTCTGTGGAGGAGAAATTTTACCTAAGTAGAAGGAAAATATAACACTTATTAGGCTAAAGCACAGTTTAAACAGTTTGTAATTGTCAGTCCCAGAACGTGGCAGGCCACATCTACTTCTCAAAGCACAGAGGATGTTTTAAGTTCTTAAATTTATAGAAATGAAAATGTAAATGTTCCCAACATCTGGTCCCAGTTCCTAGAACCTCCACTAATCCCGAGCAAGGGCTCAGCCAAAGGCAAAAAGGTTGCAGAAATAATTGCTTTTTGTACTATTTGAAAGAGGCATGCTAATTGGAATTCAGGGACAAAAGCTAGCCTCCTCTATGGTGTTTGCATACTGGTTTGAATAGGAAAGGTCCCCCATAGGCTCAGGCATTCGAATGCTTGGTCCCCAGTTGGTGGCAGTGTGGGAATCTTTAGGTGGGGCCTTGCTAGAAGAAGACATCCCTGGGGGCACACTTTGAGAGGTTATAGCTTCAAGTCACTCCCAGTAGACTCTCTCAGCTTCTTGTGTGAATCAGCCAGCTTCCTGCTCTGGCCACCTGCTGTCATGCCTTCTTTGTGAATACTGATTCTGGGACCTTAAGCTGCTTTGGGGCATGGTATTTTGATACAGCAAGAAAGTAACTAATACAGCTAGGATTTGGGGGCACAGTAAACTGTCTCAGATGGAGCCCATGTTCTTATAGCTCCATCAGATCCATTTCCTAAATAAAGACGAGGTGGAGGGATATTCTGTGTAGAAAGAAGTGTATGGTTTTAAAGATGGTTCCAGGAAGTGCTCTCTCTCTCTCCCACGCCCCCATCCCCAATTATGCCAAGTGAGGAAGATTCCATTGACCTTATCTCCAGGCATGGCACTGAGGTCCCTAGAAGCAATTCAACCCACTGGAAACTATGCAGAGCAAATGGAGGCTAAATAAACACATAGCTCCATTTGTCCAGTAGGACAATACACCCTTTGATGGGGAGTTGTGTACATGTGGAAATAACCATGCACACCTTGCCAAGAAAAAAAATCAGAACCAAAGACACACCTGACAAACAAATCAGAGCGCCTGTCCATCCTGAGTCTGACGCGAAAAGGACTTCCTGTCTGCTCCTACCTTGGCCAAGGTTTCTCCGTGATAGCTAAAGGTAGAATGTGAAAACGTGAGGAGAGGAATAGTGTGAAATCCAGGTCTCTGTTAGAAATGGGATGTGGAGCAGACAGTGGTGGCTCATGCCTTTAATCCCAGCACTCGGGAGGCAGAGGCAGGCGGATCTCTGTGAGTTTGAGGCCAGCCTGGTCTACAGAGCTAGTTCCAGGATAGTTAGGACTGTTGCACAGAGAAATCCAGTCTCAAAAAAGAAAAGAAAGAAAAGGAAATGTGATGTTATAAAACAACAGATGGCCCGCTGCAGAAGAGCATCCATCTCTGGGAACGGCAACAGGCCATCTCCTTTCTTCCTGGACAGAGCTCGTACCACTTCCAATTCTTAAGTCATATTAAAGCAATCTACCAAGTCTAAAAGGACCAGAGCAGGTGCGCCGACTCTGGTGGCTTCCAAGGATTCACTACCCTAGACTCCAGAGACTGTCTTTCTTAGCTGGCCTTGCTCCTGGATTCAAAGATAGCTTACTTCAGCCTCATACCTGGTATGTTAACAGGTTGCCTGTGACTAAGGGAAGTGACCTAGATGTCAAAAAAAAAAAAAAAAAAAAAAGAGCCAGGCGGTGGTGGTGCACACTTTTAATCCCAGTGCTTGGGAGGCAGAGACAAACAGATCTCTGTGAGTTCCAGGCCAACCTGCTCTACAGGGTGAGTTCCAGCACAGGCCCCAAAGCTACAGAGAAACCCTGTCTAAAAAAAAAAAAAAAAAAGAAAGAAAGAAAGAAAAAAAGACTAAAAAAAGAGTGTGAACACATTGTCAGGACAAATGAGTGAGTATCCATTTAGAAAAATATATATCATTAAATTAATAGCTCATGCTTAACACAAAGCCAAGTTCGATGTGGTAAGGACATAATGTAGAAAGTAACAGACTAAGGGAATCAAAAGTAAACACATGACCATGTTTGTGGCTGCTGACCAGAGAACCTTTAACCCTTTAACTACTTTTCAAGACTCAGAGCCACTAGCAAAAAAAAAAAAAAAAAAGAAAAAAAACAGGCAGATTTGCTGGAGAGTTGCAGGATGGTGGAATATAGCTCCTCTCCTGTAAGGCAGAACCATAGCAGTGGATGCGTGAGCACATTTCATGGGGGTGACATGTGGAAACACTGGAGTCAGAAGGCAGAGAGCCGAAACTTATAAGATTTAGAGACCCTATGAAAAATTACAGAAAGGGAAACTAATTACCCCAGCTCTTCTGCTCCAGCTTGGTAGCCAGTGGTCAGGCAGTGCCTCTTCTGCAATGGTAAGAATAAAAGAGAGTCCTCACAAACTCCATCAGTGCAGATGCTGCAACTGCAGATACAGAAGAACTTTATGATCCTCACAGGTCCACAGCCCACGTGGATGAGTGTAACATGAGGGCCTGCTTGTTGGGGTTTCTGTCCTGCCCAGTTCCCATAGCCAGCAAGTCCCAAAGAAAAATCACACAGAGAGTCTGCATTAGGTTATAAACTGACTGGCCCATTAGCTCAGGCTTCTTATTAGCTCTTGTAGCTTACATTATTCTTATCTATGTTAGCCACATGGCTCAGTACCTTTTTCAGCAGGGTAGATCACATCCTGCTTCTTCGGTGGTCTGGGCAGAATACTCCTGTACTCCTTGCCCCATCTCTACTTTCTGTCTGGTTTTTCCGCCTATACTTCCTGCCTGGCTACTGGACAATCAGCATTTATTTAAAACATAATTGACAGAATACAGAGTTGTCCCATACCATTTCCCCCTCCCCTTTTTATTAACAAAGGAAAATATCCATAGTTCATTTTTTGGAAATGTGGGCATAGTATTTCAGGTTACTTCCTGCTGGTTGGGGGCACTAATAATCTTATGGGGACCTAAAGAAAATTTAGAATTATGATCAAGTCCCGACTGGAGTATCCTGTGAGGCTTGATCATCTCAGGCAGCATCTTGAATCTGTTCTGGATGTAGAACTCAGACATTTGGGCCATCTGTTCCTACCGGAGATTTCTCAGGTGGTCTTCCTTGATCAAACCTGAGTTTTCTTAACTCAGAATGAATCCACAGCCTCTCATTTCCTGTGGAACCAAAAGCAAAACCTCTTCTCCAAAGTAACATACCTTTTGACTTCAATTTTGAAGTCAAGGTAATTTTAAAATACCTATCTTGGATTAATTTAGCAGCATTTATAAGCAAATATCTTTTAGCAGCTGTTGCTCCTTCCTCATCTTTATGTGGCTTTATTTTAATCACTATTTCTTTTATTTTTACTTTTACTTTTTGGCTTTTTGAGACAAGTTCTCTGTGTATCTTTGGCTGTCCTGGAACTCCCTCTGTAGACCAGGTTATCCTTGAACTCACAGAGATCCACCTGCCTCTGCTTCCCAAGTGCTGGGATTAAAGGTGTGTGCCACCACACTTTGAATTCACAGAGGTCTGTCTGCTTCTGCCTCCCAAGCTTTGAAATTAAAGGCATGTGCCACCACACCTTGAACTCGTAGAGGTCTGCCTGCCTCTGTCTACCAAGTGTTGGGATTAAAGGTGTATACCACCACACCCAACGGGGGAAATGGTGCAGGACAATTGTCTATATTTTGTCAATTATATTTTAAATAAACGCTGATTGGCCAGTAGCCAGGCAGAAAGTATAAGCGGGACAACCAGACAAGAAGTAAAGGCGGGTCAATGAGAACAGGAGAATTCTGGGAAGGAGGAAGCCCATTTCCTCCCTATTCCTGTCCAGACACAGAAGAAGGAAGATGTGACTTGCCCCGCCAAAAAAGGTACTGAGCCATGTGGCTAACACAAATAAGAATAATGGGCTAATATAAGTTATAAGAGTTAATAAGAAGCCTGAGCTAATGGGCCAATCAGTTTATCATTAATATAGACCTCTGTGTAATTTCTTTGGGGCTTACTGGCTGGGAGAACTGGGCAGGACAGAAACCCCAACAAGCAGGCCCTCATGTTACAGATGAGTACCTTGAAATATCCAGAGGAGCTAGGCTTTGGAAATGTATGACACATCTGCTCCCGTCAAACCCTGGAGGGCTACAGCAGAAAGCCATCTGGAGAAAGAGAGTATTATCTGACTTTATATGACTCTGTGAGTCACAAAACCCGCATATCCTGACCTCTGAGAACCCAGGTTGTCCACTGCATTGTCCTAGAAGGAGGAGCCTCACGAGCTCAACCTAGCCCAGGAGGACTGGTTCAACTTTAGCCCCCTGGCTGTCCTACACGGGATGATCTGGCTGACTCCCGACCAGCGGAATAAACAGCCAGACTCAGGATTCTTCTCGGATCACGCTTTATTGGAGAGCACTCGGTTGAGGAAAAAACGGGAGGCGAGAGAGCGCCTCTAGGCTGAAGGGAGAGCGGGAGGCGAGAGAGAGAGATCTAAAATGGCGGCTGCTTATATAGGGAGATGTGACGCAACTCACGCCTTGATTGGCTGCTAAGTCCCGCTGGCACCAGAGTCCTCGGGATTGGTTAGGGACACCTAGGTTATTGCGCATGTGGGAAGCGCCTGGACGCTCAGTCCTGAAGCATTGCCAAATATGGAATTTGTTTACCTCCAAACTGCGAGGATGCAAGCATATGGCTCCCTGCAGGATGAAAACCGCTACACAGAGAATTGGAGAATGTCAAATCTAATGATCGGGGGCAGCAGGTGGACTCCTGTCAGCAGGAGGCCTGAGGGCAGGCACTCACATGGCTCTTACCATCTCTTCCTGCTGTCCCGTGATCACGGCTCTGCTAACGGTAGAACAGAAGCAAAACACAACAGTTCCTGACGTAACCCTGTTCTCTTGTGAACCTGGAGAAATTATGACTCTAGCTGCGGCCCAACCTCTGGCTATGCCCACTGGGGTTAAGGAGTAAGTACAACCTTCCCTGGCTCTGGCCAAGCTCCTACTTGGGTGGGTGCTACCACCGAAGCAACAGAGATGGATGCTCCACTCTGTGCTGCTTCTCCCTCTGTCTCTGTTGTCTGGTCTTATGCTGCTTTCAGGACTGATTAGGAGGCTCACAGAGGGTATTGTAGTTCCTGCTACCACTCGTCCGCATGAAGGATGTGGGCTCTTTCTGCTGCCCAGTTGGAGGAGCGTGTTTCAGGACACTTACCAGCACTGATGTTAGCAATGCCAGAGGCCTTTGAAGTAGCAAAACTAGAATCAAGAAAATCCAAGGAAGTCTCATTGCTCAGTAAAGGCCACCATCCCACACTGTAGGAGTAGACGCACCATAAGTACCCCCAAATCTAAGCTGTCTACATATCTTCCACCTTAACTGTTCAAAGGCCCCCATTCTTTGGTGACAGTGGCGGTGGTGGTGGTGATGGTGATGGTGGCCGCAGTGGCTGTGGCAGCGGCAATGGTGACAGTGGTATGTACGGTGGTGGTGGTGGTAGTGGTGGTGGTGGTAGTAGTGTGTGTGCAGATACACTCACCTATGCATGCACATGTGAAGGCCAGAGGAAGATATCTTCCTCTCTCTTATTCCTAAGGCATTATCTCTTAAACCTGAAGTTTGCTATTTGGGCGAGGCTATCTGGTGAACAGGATCACGGATGCACTGTCCTGCAATGCTGGGGTGTCAGCCGCATGCAGCCATGCCAAGGAGTGCATGTGGATTCTAACTAAGGACCATGCGCTTGCACAGGTAGTGCTGTTATGCCCTGAGCTATCTTCCCAGTTCTCTTGAGTGTCCCCCCTCATATGGCCCACAGAGGACGTGGGTCTCTTTGACTCTGCCACAGTACAAACTGTTCTAAAACTCACGAATCACAGCCCAAGAAGTGACAAGCAAGCTATACTATAGTGTCAAGTTAGAATCAAAACCAGCAAGACATAAGCTGATACTTTAAGACATAGTCAGGAGAAAGCCATGTACTAAGAAACTCACAGAAAAAAAAATAATAGAAAAAGAGCAACGATGTCTGGTCCATCATCAGTATGCAGGCTGCAGGTCTCATGTAGGGAAACAAATATTTTTTAAAGGACATTGTATTGCATGTACAAAACATAGTTGCTTTCTGGCGAAAAAACCTTATAAAATATGTATAAAATGCCTGAGAAAGATATTAGTAAATTATTTTTAAAAGTTTTATGAGAAGCAAGAGAGTAAAGTTGAAGAACCAGCTCAATAGATGCATAAAGGTAGTTAATAAACTTGACCACCCTCCCATGACAGCAGCCTGGAATAAACTGGGTATCAAAATATGGTGCTTCAACATACGAAAGGCCAAGTGTGAGACCTCACAGCAACATCATCCTGAAGGAGGACACCTGAAGGCACACATGTTCTGTAACACTGGAAACAGGACGTAACCACTCTGCTGAACACTTTGACTCAATGGACTACTAGAATTTTAGTCAAATTAGGCAAAAGGGAAGACATCAAACCATCCCTACTACAATAGCAAATTATATGATACTAGACAGAAAAACATAAAGATTCTACCAAAGGACTATAGGATCTAATGAATTTAGTGTTGTAGCTGGAAGTCACCATACATTTATTAGCTTTTGTAGACACTGATAAAGAATTTGCTGAGTCAGAAATTGGAAAGCAAGCTGGCTATGGTGGCACACACCTGTAATCTCAGCACTCTGGAGGGTAAAGACTGAATGGTGAGGGCTTCAAGGGTGGCTAGGACCACTATTCAAGACTAACTGTAGGAGGAAAAGGGGGAGGAAAAAGGGGAAGGAGGAAGGAAGGAAAGGGAAGAATACAAATACACAATAGCACTCCCTCTCCCAGGCAGGGGAAAAAGCAGGATTAAACTTAGCCAAGAAAGTGGAAAACTTCTGCCATAAAAGTACAAAACATTGATGTGAGAAATGGAACAAGACAGAAAAAATGCAAAGATCACCCATGTGGTGATATCTTGTTTGTACAAATAAAGCTTGCCTGAAGATCAGAGGGTGGAGCTAGCTCCTAGTTAACCATAGAGGTCTGGAGGTCTGTACAGAAAGATAAGAAGTGATATGGCTGGGTGGAGAGATGAAGTGATAAGGTGGGAAGAAACAGGAGCTCAGTCTCTTTTTGGTTGGGAATTGAGAGGTAAGGTTGCAGTGGTTTGGCTCCTTTGCTCTCTGACCTCTCAGCATTTTCCTCTAGATCTGACTCCGGGCTTTTATTATTAAAACCTATTAGAATTCATGCTACAACCCATGTTCTTGAATTATTAGAAAAACAAAACAAAATAAAAAACAACAAACCCAAAGCAGAGTATTGATAAGATACCCATACTGTGGATGGAGAAATGTCTCAGTTGTTAATAGCGTGTACTGCTCTTGTAAGGACACCTGTTTGAATCCCAGCACCCACATGGCAGCTCGCAGGTGCTTACAGCTTAATTCCAGGGAATCCAACTCCTCTGACTTCCATGTGTATACTCACACATACATAAATAAAAATAATAATTCTAAAATCAGATGCCCGTTTTGCCCAAAACAATCACATCAAACACATTCAACTCCCATCAAAATAACAGTAACAATCTTCACAGGATTATAAGAACGATCTGAACCCATAGAAAAAGAACAGAGCTGGGAACGTCATAGTACCTGGCATCATGACATTCCACAGACATATAGACAGATACACATATGGGGGGAGGGGGAGAGGTAGGATGCCCAGAGGTAAAACCAAAGCAATCCAACAAAGCTCCAAAAAACACAACTGGAAAAGATTGAAACATCACCACAATCTCTTGTTCCATGCAAAAATCAGTCAATGGAACTGGCAATGTTGCTCGGTGGTAGAGGGCTTGCCTGGTATACACAGGACCCTCAGTTCAACCCCCAGCACTGCAAGAAGAAAAAATAAATAAATAAATTCAAAGAGTATCAAAGCTCTGGCATCTAGAACCTACTAAAAATAATGTAGGGGAACACTACAAAACATTGGCACAGACAATAAATTCTCTGGATAGAACTGCAAAACATAGAATATGTGGGGAAGGTTGACAGTTGGAATCACATCCACTTTAGAAGATGGTCTACACAGTGGAGAAAACGCCTGCCGGCTACTCGCCTGACAGATTGAACATCAGCAGTGCTCAACAGACAACAGGAGATTCACTTTAAAGACGGGCTAACAATCACTGTAGACACTTCCCAGAGGAAGAAATATCAATAGCCAACAACTACCTGAAAATGCATGTGTCATTCAACATCACGGGCATTCAAACCAAGACCACAAGGAGATGCTGGCTTTGGGGTTAAAGAAGCTGTTTTCAGGAAAAGCAAAACAAAACAAAAACAACACATTCAGGCACAGAAATAATTTTTAAAAAGGAACTATTATTCCTTGTTGGGGAGAATACTAATTTGTATGGCTGCATGAAAAATCCTGCAGAAGGTGCTAAAAAACTAAACACTAGTCAGCCTCAGGATTCAGTTTTGAACTTCTAGATACATCTCCAAGGAAATAAAATCAGGAGACCAATGAAATGCTGCCTAGGGATCCAGGTGTAAAACCCTCAGCTCCTTCTCCAGCACCATGTCTGTCTGCATGCTGCCATGGTTCCCCCCGTGATGAGAAGGACTGAACCTCTGAACTGTAAGCCAGTCCCCAATTAAATATTTTCTTTTATAAGAGCTGCTGTGGTCATGGTATCTCTTCACTTTGCTTTTTGAATGAACAGTAATTCAGAGGAGTTTTGAAGTATATGGGAGGGTTGTAAGAGTATATGTGAATGTTACCACATATTACATAAAGGACCCAGGCAGCCTCGGATTTTGGTATTTGTGGAGGCATTTCTGTGAACACTAGCTACAAAACCACTGCCAGGACAACTCACCTTCTCTTTGTTCTATCAGAGGAGCACCCTAGTTCATAAATGCATGCCTGCTGGGTTAATGCACGTGAGACATGTTGCTGTGAGGCTGAAGCTGGGTATGAGCAGAGCTGAGTGCTCTCCAGCCTATCCTCATTCTGCTCAGTGGATGACTGCAGCCAAGCCTGTGATTGTGAACACATGAATGCAAACACACATGCACAGATACACACACATGCACGTATGCACACTTCCTCTGTAGAGCGTTCGTTTCTTGTTCTGCTCAGAACCACTACAGGCCTTGGGATTTTGAATGGTGTGGGCATACTACCTATTCAAAAGATTAAAATTATTTGAATGGATTTTTTTTTAATTAGTATAAAAGCTCTGGTTCAAGATAACTGAATGAACATGCATTTTCCACCTCTCTCGTGACCCAATTAAATTCCAGAAATAGCATAAAATAGAATCTATCCATGAAATAAAATATACTTCCAGCAGGCAGGAAATGATAATTCTCTAGGATCTGGGAAGCATCTGGGCTCAAATGGACAGATAAACCATAATAAAAGAAACTGTGACTCCATGTTCTCAGGGAGTCAAACAGCACATTTAATCTCTGTGTGTGTGCATGCGCATGAATGTTTGCTGCACACACAGGTGTGTGTGTGTGTGTGTGTGTGTGTGTGTGTGTGTGTGTGTGTGTGTGTGTGTAACAGGAGGAGGCCAAAAGAAGGCATCAGATCCCCTGGATCTGGAGTATCAGGCATTGGTGAGCCCACCAACATGGGTGCTGGTAACCTAACTCGGGTCCTCTGGAAGAGCAGCAGGTGCTCCTAACCATTGAGCTCTCTCTAGCCCCTGAACCTTTCACTCTAAATGTGGCCAACAAAATGTTTGAGGAAAATACACAATATTAAAAAGAGCAAGGTCAATAAGCAGCTGATAGCAGCTGACTCATCAAAAATGATTTAATGATGCAGCTTAAGAAAGTTGGAGAAACAAGAAACCAAACCCAGTAGATGGCAAGAGACAATTTTAAACATCAGAGCAGAAATGAATGAAATAGAAATAAAACAATGCAGAGAGAATCAACAAATCTAAGAGCTGGTTCTTCAAGAAGATAAAAAAATGATTAATAGACCCTTGGCCCAATTAACCAAAAGAAAGAGCGAGAAGCCCCAATTAACAGACTTGGAGAGGAGTAAGGAAACATTTCAACAAACCCCGAAGAAATTCATGAACATTATAAGGGAATATCTCAAAAACCTGTATTCCACTGGGCAATGTTGACACACGTCTTTAATCCCAACATTCTGGAGGAAGAGACAGGCAGATCTCTGAGTTCGAAGCCAGCCTGGTCTATAGAGTAAGTTTCATGACAGCCAGAGCTACACAGAGAAACCCTGTCTCAAAAACAAACAAACAAACAAAACAACAACAGCAAAAAACTTGTACTCCATTAAGTTGGAAAACCTAAAGGAAATGGATGAAGTTCTAGATTCAGCCAAACCACTAATATTAAACTGAGACAATATCAACAATCTAAACAGACCTATAACAAATGAGGAGACTGAAAGTAATAAGTCTTCCAGTTTGGCAGTGGTGGTGCACACCTTTAATACCAACACTCAGGAGGCAGAGGCAGGCAGATCTCTGTGAGTTTAAGGCCAGCCTGGTCTACAGAGTGAGTTCCAGGACAGGCTTCAAAGCTACAGAGAAACCTTGTCTCGAAAAATAAAAAAATTAAAAATTAACGTCTTCCAGCTTAAAAAAAATGCGCAGGGCCAGTTGGATTCACAGCAGAATTCTACCAGATATTCACAGAATTTCTACAGCCAGTCCCTCTTAAACTGTTCTAAACAAACAAATAAATAAATGGAACAGAACCAAACTCCTTCTATGAAGCCAGTATCACCCTAATATCAAAACCAGGTAAGGACATAACAAAAAATAAAATAAAACTACAGGCCAATATCCCTAGTGAACACAGACTCAAAGACTTCAATAAATTACTTGTAAGTGAACACAGACATACATCAAAAAAATTATACATTATGACCAAGTTGGCTTTATTCTAAAGATGAAGTTGTTCAGGATAAATGAGTCAATACAGGTAACAAATCACATAAATGAACATAAAGACAAAAATCACATGATCATCTCAATAGATATAGAAAAAACCTTTGACAAAACCCAATATGTCTTCATGATAAAAGTCCAAGAGAGAATAAGGACTAAAGGGAACATATCTCAATACAATAAAAGCTATATATGAGAAACCCACAGCCGGCCATAAAAGCTATATATAAGAAACCCACAGCTGGCCATGCGGTGGTGACACATGCCTTTAATCCCAGCACTCAGGAGGCAGAGGCAGGCGGATCTCTGTGAGTTTAAGGCCAGCCTGGTCTACAAGAGCTAGTGCCAGACAGGCTCCAAAGCTACAGAGAAACCTTGTCTCAAAAAACAAACAAAAAGAAAAAGAAAAGAAACCCACAGCCAACAGCATCCTACATAGAAAAAAAAAAAGTTGAAACAGCATCACTGAATCAGGAATGAGACAAGACTGTGTCCCCTACCCCTATTAATTTTCAATATCAGACACAAAGTACTAGCTGAAGTAATAAGACAAGAGAAGGAAATAAAAAGAATAAAAACAGGAAGAGGAACCCAACTATCCCTCTTTGCAGATAATATGATTCTATACACATGAGATTCCAAAAATCCTACCAGAAAACTAGAAATGATCACCAGTTTTAGCAATGTGGCAGAATATAAAATCAATCTACAAAAAGCAATGGGTTTTCTTTACACCAGCAACAAATGCAGAGAGAAAAAGATCATGAACACACTCCCACTCATGATGATCTTAAATAAAATAAAATATCTAGGAATAAACCTAATCCCGGCGGTGAAATGTCTCACCAATGAAAATGTTAAACCTCTGTAGAAAGAGATAGACATTAGAATATAGACATTCCATGCTCATGTATTTATAGAATTAATAGTGTGAAAATGACCATTCTACCAAAAAGCATTTGCATATTTAATGTATTCCCAATAAAAATCTCCATCTCATTCTTCACAGAAACAGAAAAAACAAAAACCTATCCTAAAATTTATATGGAAACACAAAAGACCCTGACTAGTCAAAGAAAATGGGCAAAAAGAACAATGCTGGGGATTGCTGTTATATACCTCAAAATATAGTATAAAGACACAGTAATAAAAACAGTATGGTACTGTCATAAAAATAGAAATGAAGACCAATAAGACAAAATAGGATATACAAACAATAGTATATGAAATGACAACTGTCTAATATTTGACAATGACACCAAAAAACATATACTAGAGAAAAGAAAGCATTTTCCATTGTAGTGAAAATTGATGTTCATATGTGGAAGAATTAAATAAAATCCACATCTATCACCTTGCATAAAACTAATTCCAATTGTATCAAAGACCTAAATGTGAAACACTGAAGCTGATAAAAGTCATCAGCAGCACCCTACAAGATATATGTGCAAGGAAGGATTTTTCTGAATAGGACCCATTTGTCCAGGAATTGAGGGCAACAATTGACAAGTGGGACTTCCTAAAACTAAAAAGTTTCTTACCAACTAAAAGAAACCAATAATCAACTGAAGATGAAGCCAGCAGAATAGGAGAGAATTTGCCCAGTTATTCATCTGACAGAGTATTAATATCCAAAAAATATAAAGAACATGAAAAACAGAGTCAAGAAAACAAACAGCCCGTTCAAAAAATGGGATATGGGTCTGAACAGAGTTCTAAAAAGAATAAATAAAAGTGATGACGAAGTAGCTCAAAAAAAAGTTTACTGTCCCTAATAATTAGGGAAATGTAAATCGAAACAACATTGAGATTTCATCTTACCCCAGTCACAGTGGCGAAGATCAGAAAGACAAGAGACAATAGATGCTGGAGAAAAGGGTAGAGGAGCCCTCATTCACTACTGGTGGAACTGCAAACTGGTCCAGTCAGTCTGAAAACCAGTGCGGACAACCCTCAAACAGCTAACCATAAATCTACCAAATGACCCAACTATGCTACTCCTTGGTATATGCACAACCCCACAACCTACTCCACACAGACTTTATCAGTCATGCTCCCTGGGGACGCACTCACAATAGCTAGGGAATGGAAACAACCTAAATGCCCTTCAACCAATGAATAGCTGATGAATGGATAATGGAAATGAATGGAAGAATGGCATATGGGATATTACTCAGCTATAAAGAAAATGAAATTTATAAGCAAATGGATGAAACTAGATAATATTATACTAAATGGGTAGCACAGCCCCAGAAAGTCAAACATTGAATGTTCTCTCTCTCATCTGTGACTCCTAAATCCAAATTTTCAGATATAAGTATGTGAGCTGGAGTAACCCCAGAAGCCAAGAAAGTTAAGAAGGCCATGGCAGGGGACATGGAGCAATAAAGAGGGGAATATCGTGGTTAAAGTAATTTTAAGGGGGAAATGTGGAAAAAAGGGAGTAATATGGGAAATCAACACAGAAAGAAAGAGGAGGAGGGTAAAATAACAACAAGGTTATCTGAAAAAGTCATAAGAAATCATATTATCTACTTATCCGAAATTGCATATAATACATATACATCTATGTGCATACGTATAGACTTTAAGCAAACTTTCCCACCTGGGCTGGTGTGGTGGTTTGAGAATGGCCCCCATAGGTTCATATGTTTGAATGTTTGGCCCCTAGGTGGTGGAACTGTTTGGGAAGGATTACGAGGTGTGGCCTCCTTGGAGGAGCTGTGTCACTAGGGGAGGGCTTTGAGGTTTCAAAAGCCCATGCCAGGCCCAGTCTCACTCTTTGTCTGCCTACAACTTGTGGTTCAGATATGAGCTCTCAGCTACTACCCCAGCACCGTGACTGCCTGTCTGCCACCATACTCCCCACCACAATGATCATGGACTAACCTTATGAAACTGTAAACAAGACCCCAATTAGATGATTTATTTTATAAGTTACCTGGGTCATGGTGTATTTCACAGCAATAGAACAGTAACCAAGACAGCAGGCAATGTTCCCCTATAAAGAGTCATAAACTATCTAACAAAATCTTCAATGCCAGACATTAGAAACTATGATTTGTTGGTCATGGGGGTTCATGAAGCTCCCAAAATATTATGGGCTGTTGCTCTTGCCCTTACTTGCCTCCAAGAGGTTGAATGTAAGTCCTTATTGCTAAAAACAGCATGTATTTTTGGACACAGCACACAGAGGATCTCAGTTGGATCTGACAAGTAAGCCTCCTCCCTAGGGATTTGACTTTCATGGTACCAGAAGGTGCCATAAAAGCTTCCAAGGGAGAAAAGCAACCAATAGTCATACCTAGTTGTGGTGACTATGAACCACATCAATGATCCACATGGCATGATACCACTAATGGTACAATAGTGGTATAAATATTTTGACAGCAACCAATAGCTTCTGAATTAGACTTAAGACCCACTCGACAAGAAGAAAACTGTGCCTGGTACTGGAAACTTAGCCAATCCCCAGGACTGATGAGTGGGAGGGGAACCTACAACTGTCACTTTATTAAACAGCTTAATTAATAACTGCATTACAACTATTTGCCCATATGGCCACAGAGAAGTGGAATACCCATCCCTCATCAAAGAAACCGCTTTGAAACAGAGGCCATTACAGTAAATCACAGCTAATCCAAATGCAGGGAACAAGTGGATTCATGGTTCCCAGTCCCAAGAGATCTACTTACAGCACAGTTCCTGGACATAGGCACAGAGAGCATAGAGGAAGAGGGGGTGGAAATACATGAACCAAAAGAGTGAGAAGTTTGCTGTAAGGTTTTGTCTCCTAGAAATGTGAGGGAAGCTATACCCATAAAGTCTCAGCAATATGGCTGCCTACACATGAACTGAACAAAGATGACAACAAGAGGCATGCTGACATAGAAGGGAGAAAGCTCATGGGGCTCCCAATCTAGACAAAGAACTTCAGGCAATAAAGGAATGCTGTGAGCAGGAGAAATAGTCTACCCCACGAAAGAGCTCTTAATTGCTTACTCAATACCAAGCGGTTAACCCTGAAGACATATGCCATATGCATACAGGTAATACTATATAGATTAAGCATATTGAATTTATATACTTAGGGGTGTGTGTGTGTGTTTGTATAAAGAGGCCATAAATTTGAGGGAAAGCAAGATAGAGTTGGGATACACAGAAGGGATTGGAAGAAAGAAAAGGAAAGAGAAGAGAAAAATGTTGTAATTGTATTTCAATATCAAAAAATAAAACAATTAAAAAGAATAAGCATAAACTATACTCAGCTTGATAATCTCTCTATCCTGCCAAAATAATGTTCTTCATGTTACTAAAATACCTGCAATGTACAGCACGAGTATGGGAGTTATTTGGAATTCTTTTCTTATTTAAATGGCTGTTTTGTGTAGTAAGAGGAGCGGGCCGTGTTCCCAGTGCCTGGCTAGCTTAACCCAAAATAACCACACAGAAATTGTGTTCATTAAATTACTGTCCGGCCCATTATATCTAGCCTCTTCTTGGCCAATTCTCATGTCTTGATCTAACCCATTTCTATTAATCTGTGTTCACCACGAGGTCATGGCTTACCGGGAAAGATTCAGCATGTCTGACCTGGAAACTCCATAAGAGCTCTCCTTGCCTATCTTCTTCCTCCCAGAATTCAGTTCTCTTTTCCACACCTACCTAAGCTCTTCCCTATCAAAAGGCCAAGGCAGTTTCTTTATTCAACCAATGAAAGCAACACAAATACAGAAGGACCTTCTACACCAGTTCCCCTATTCTGTTTAAACAAAAAAGGCTTTCACTTTAACATAGTAAAATTACATATAACAAAACAGTTATCAAGCAAGAATTACAGTTACAAAATTTAGATCTATTTTATCTTTTATTATAACAATAGAAAACTATAACTATAACTATCTATCTATTCTTTAACTCCATCAAAGACTCCAGAAGGATATAATATTACTTAAGTAAACAAGAAGTAAGCAATTTTCAAAACTCTAGAAATGACGGAGACATCTAGCTGCCTGGACAGTCATCCAAAGTTCTTTTGTACCATTGGGGCATCCATCTTCAGCCTACAGGCCCATAGTATCCAGCAGACTTTTTTAAAAGCAGGAAATTTCCAAGACAGTTTAGTCACTTTCTTCTGTATCCTGTATCTGTATCTCGCAGACTCTTTCCTGAATCAGGAACCCCGAAGGATCATCTCATCTTTAGGCAAGTTCAGTAGTCCTTTCTCTGTGGGTTCTTCGTGTCCAGTTTATGCAACAGTCCAGGCAAGAGCAGTTTCTTGCCTAAATGGCTAACAAACTCCATACGGAGCCTCTTTGATGCCCATTTTTCTCTTGAAGTAGATTGGTACTGCCAGTAGCAGACGTGTCTCATTGTCATGAAAAGCCCTAAGTTATTCAAACATTTCAAATGCCATATTTTGTAGTCTTTGAAAGAGATGAAGAATGCCTATATAACTGAAATGTATCTCTATATATCTAGAAAATCTAACTAACATGACTACAAGCTTGACTATTATCAATGACTATCCATTAACAACCTATATTTCCTAATTATACATTACATTTTTTAAATGAACTACACAATCACAATACCTTAATCAAGATCAGAAATACATACATACATACATATATATATGTATATATATATATAAATTGACCTTAAACTTGTATCAATAAATCAAGATTTATACCAATGGGAATTAGGTTTCATGTCCACTCCTTCCCTGTTAAACATTGCATCCACTAAGATTTTTGCACTTCTTTACTGTTAGCATTTATTGTTTATTTAGAATGCATTGTATCTCACCAGGTCTAGGTGCATATATTTGCCTTTTTCTCTTAGTAGTTAACACATAAAGGAATTCTCATAGACAAGCTTCAGGGAGGAAACAAAGCCTCTATGAGTCTCTGTACATTCTAGAAGGATAGGAGTGTGAGATCCACTAGAGTGTCATGAGTTTGGAACACTACTTTATTAGAGATTTTTGTCTCATATTTGGACAATAATTAAATTAGATCAAAATTTGCCATGTTTACCAAATTAATCACAAATATGATATAGCATATCTGATGCTAAAAATATTTATCTGAAATTCAGGCTTACCTGGACAGTCTATAGTTTATCTGGTATGAGAAAGAAAGGTAGAGGAACTAGATGGGGAGGCAGCTTTGTTATTCCTAAACAAATAAAAGGAAACGTACCCATCTTCTCTACTTATTGAGAACTACTCCTAAGTCTGTAATTGTAAGAACTTTCCATTGACTTGATATTATATAAGCGCTTTTAAAAAGCAAGTATGTCTTTTTTACAGCTAGGTTTTGTCACCACAGTGGTCTAGTAATGTATTAATCAAGAACCAGGGAGCCAAAGTGAATATACCAAAGAAGATAGCAGCCATGTCTGCTGATTCCTAGGGATGGGTGTAACACCTAAGTTCAGGGGCATGTTTCTGGTTGCAAAACTGTAATAAAGACATAAGGGATGGATGGAGAGATGACTCAGCTGCTAAAGACTAGGCTCACAAACAAAAATACAAGACTTGAGAAATCTCTTTTTGGTCCTTCAGGGTTCCTGCTTCATGAAAAAGTCTGCAAGACATTCTGCAGGACACAGAAGAAAGTGAATGACAAACTGCTGGATACTAGGGTGTGTAGGCTGAAGATGGATGCCCCAATGGTACAGAAGAACTTTGGGTGACTGTCCAGGCAGCAAAATGTCTCTGTCATTTCTACAGTTTTGAAAATTGCTTACTTCTTGTTTACTTAGGTAATAATATATTCTTCTGGAGTCTTTGATGGAGTTGAAGAATGGATAGTTATAATTATAGCTTTCCTTAGTTATGAAAAATGATAAAGTAGATATAAATATGATAACTGTAGTTCTTGCTTGATAACTGTTTTGCTATATGTAATTTTACTATGTTAAAGTGAAAACCTTTCTTTTTTGTTTAAACAGAAAAGGGGAACTGTTGTAGAAGTTCCTTCTGTATTTGTGTTGCTTTCATTGGTTGAATAAAGAAACTGCCTTGACCTTTTGATAGGGCAGAACTTAGATAGGTGGGGAAAAGAGAACTGAATGCTGGGAGAAGGAAGGCAGAGACAGAGAGAGCCACCATGAAGCTGCCAGGTCAGACATGCTAAATCTTTCCCAGTAAGCCATGACCTCATGGTAAACAAAGATTAATAGAAATGGGTTAAATCAAGATGTGAGAGTTAGCCAAGAAGAGACTAGAGCTTATGGGCCAAGCAATAATTTACTTAATACAATTTCTGTGGGATTATTTCGGGTATAAGCTAGCTGAACGGCAGGGATGAAAAGTAGGCCCGCTCCTCCTGTAACATCTTTTTTATCCCAATAATGACAATCCACTATCACACATATATCGGCATCTCAGTAAGTGGGTAACTTGGATAAAATGTCATGCCAATAGTATCATCAAATCCCTGCATATGAGGTCTAATTACTGTCATGAAAACATCTTTTTTTTTCTTAGTTGTATAAAAAAGCTGGGATTACTCTGTCTCTGTGGCTCCTTAGTAGGTGGTCTATGATGTGCATCAAAGTGTTGTTTAACGCATGTCCAACATCTATTAATGTTTTCTTTCTCATCAGCCTTGGTGGAAAGGCTTCCTGGGTTGGTAACAGAATCTGGAAACAGATTATATTTCCCAAATTTCCTTGAAAGACTAAATTCAGATTTTATATTGATTTTACACATTGAAAGTAGTGAGTAATAGATAGCATTGACCAAAATTGGGCATTTACACCATTATTACTCTTCTGTCTTCTCTTTAGTCCAATAGTCATTTGAACAAAGAACAGGATTTAGGAATAAAGAGTTTATCAATGGACAACTGATCAAATCAAAAGGCTCCTGATCCTTTTTTTTCTCAACCTATGTAAGAGTCTTTTAGCATAAATAAAATCTAATTTACTCTGGGGGGGGGAAGAAAGAGACACAATGTAGGGAACCCAGAGGAATGTTCATAAATTAAAAACAGTATCCTCATAGACACTTGAGAGGATGATGCAAGAATAGAATAAAAAAGGCTACTATTAAAAATGATCAATGAGAGGATATGAAAAAGGTCTGGAAATATGATTAATAAAAGGGAAAAAGACAACAGAAAGGCTAAGTGCCAGCATTAATAGACAGAACACAATGGGTACTCCTGGAGATATACTTGTCAAGTGTTAGATTCTACCAAGGAAAGAGAAAGGATCTGTGATGGTAAATGAATATATACCCAGGG
>PVIU01000631.1:89300-111516 GCA_004026605.1 Ondatra zibethicus
AGAAGAAGAAGAAGAAGAAGAAGAAGAAGAAGAAGAAGAAGAAGAAGAAGAAGAAGAAGAAGAAGAAGAAGAAGAAGAAGAAGCTTAACCTGAAAAGGAAATAAACCTAAACCAAGCAGGTCAATAGCAATATGTATGTTGTTACACAAAAGTAAGAGGAAATTATCTTCAATCTCAATTCCACACTCCAACAAACTATTCTGCGGTTGGGGAGATAATGACATTTTCCATTTTATAGTAATAGTTACAGTTTATTAAACTCTGGTTATACGTCAGGTATAGATCTGAGGTCTTTGTAATTAACCTATTAACTCTGTCCCCAGAACATGACAATGAACTTGGTGCTATTGTATTCTTGGTTTCACAGATGAGAAAGCAGTCACAGAGAAGAAAACTGTCAGACCTTCGCAGACATGGAAGGCAGACTCGGGCTTTGAATCCAAAGCCTGGCCCTTTTTTAATTACTGCGTGAGAGCGCCATTCTGCTGGTCAGTTATTCACAAAATTGGTGGCTCGTGTAGTCATCATGAGAATGACCGGAAGGGTGGGTCAGTGGTTAAGGACAATTGCTGCTCATTCAGAGGACCAGTATTCAGTTCCCAATACAAGAGGATCCACCATCCCATACTCCTCTGGCTTCCACAGGCACCTGCATGCGTATGGTGCACACATAAGCAAACAAGCATGCATATCCATGTCAAAATAATAAATCTTTAAGGGAAAATGGCCTGAGGGTACACTACAGTGAAATGGACTCCCAAAAAGAAGACAGCACAGAATCCTAGAATCTCGGACTCTCGGCCACTAACCTGGGAAGACATTTCGAGATGACAGGATGTGGGAAAATTAAGGAATTGAAAGAGGATGTACGTGTTCCAGGAAGAATGTCATCTAAGAGGAAGGATGGTTTTATTTCTGTCACTTTGTATGCAGCCTGCCCTGAACTCCCTTCTCCTTCAGCTTTGGTCTTCAAAGTGCTCCCCACGCCAGAGCCTAAAAAAGACCCTATTGGAAGCTGAGGTTTGGGTAGGTAAAATGGTAGGTAGCTTTTATTTTTTTGGTCAAGTAAGAAAAAAAAGACTATTGAAAACTCAAATTTTTAGCCATTTTTTGAGAGGGGAAGTAAATGAATGCTTGGGATAGTCATTTATAAAAGGCAGGATCTAGTCACATGATCATTTCCCCCATGTGTCCAGTTGTAGTGCTTACTACTCAAATAAAAAGTATTTACATATTTGATATTGTAAATGTAATTTATCATTTTTATAGGAAAAGCATAAGAATTAAATTATATTTTCTAAAGCATAGAAATAAAACCATAACAGGTTTATAATATGTAAGTTTGTGATAGTTAACAAGATAAAAGCATGGGATCCAGGGCAGTCTTGTGGGACCCAGGACAGCCTGGCCACACATGGAGCCCACACCACTCGCACCGCTGCCAAGCAGTCAGCACCAGGTTCCAGGAAAAGCCATAAGTTGACACCATCCAGGAACAGACCATCCAAAGGAAATTCCTGACATTCCAACCATTGTAGATAGGATCACTGCCAGCACACACCCATCGCTTTTCTCCAGGACACCCCTAGACAAATGTCAGTCAATCAGGGGTTCTGAACCTTAGAAATCCCTCACCCCCACCTTTGCTACTATAAAAACCCAACCCCAACTGAACTCGGAAGTCTCTGATCGCTCTAATACAATGGACACACAGAGAGTCCGAGTTTGCAAACTTGTATAAGAATAAAGGCTCTTTGCTTTACCTACAGGACTTGGTCTCCTAGTTGGTTTTGAGGGGACCCCATGATCTGAGCATAACAAAAATGAGGAGTGATACGTATGGGCAAAGTAGAAATATTCTAATTTTCTTATCTTATGAAGTGGTTATTTAATAAAAATATAAAATACTATAAATACACGGAGGTAAAGACAAAACACTTAAATATACTAAATCAGAGTCCAGCGAGGAAAAGAAGATGCATTCTTCACAGTTCATGGCATGAAGTTGAAACGTTTCAGTCAAAATTTATGAGGTCAAAAATGAATAGTTTATAATGGAATCTGCCAGATTCAAGTTTTTTTTAAAAAAGGCTAAAGGAGGTGCACATGGAGAATGAGCTTGTTAGTGTTTTGTTCATTTTATCATGTGTAGTTACCATGCTCAAACTTGAGTTGGTTCCATGAGTATACAGGTAAGTGAGCTGGAGTAAACAAAGATGCGCACACTTTTTTTCTTTTTCCAAAGAGGAGGCACTAACGTAGAAATATGATGACTAATAGGATGGAAAAGAGGAGGAGAGGAAAGAGCATTTCGTGTAGATGGCCCTCCTCAGAGAGAAGATCTGAAACAGGGAATTGGAGCAGCAAATTTGCTAGCTGAGGCAGAGTAGAAGGGAGTACAGAGACAAGGTTACGTAGGCAAGCTTCAGGGCTTGTGTGTAAGGATAAAACAAAGAAAGGCGAAGTGGGCACCCTTCGGCAGGCCCTGCCGAGGCACGTCACTAAGCAAACATATCACTCGCAACAGAGTCAGTGCAAGAGGTTTACTGGGGGAAAGGGGAGTGAAAGAGCAAAAGGCATCGCCAGAGTGGGGACATGAGAGAGGCAGGCAGGCAGGCAGACAGAAAAAGAGAACATGAAAGAGACGAGAGGGAGAAAAGAGCAAGAGAGACAAGAGAGGTTAAAGAGCAAAGGAGGCAAGAGGCGAGCTGTGCCTGAAGGGACCTCTACATGAAATACTCTTTCTACTCTTTCCTCAGCCTGCTTGCTTTTTTTCTTTCTTTTTTGAGACAGGGTTTCTCTGTAGCTTTGGTGCCTGTCCTGGAACTCACTCAGTAGACAGGGCTGGCCTCGAACTCACAGAGATTCGCCTGCCTCTGCCTCCGGAATGCTGGGATTAATGCATAGGACTGCCTGGCTATGTTGTTTTCTTTTTAAATACAATCTAGAAATGAGGGTTTGTAGTGAGGTAAGGCAAAACGAACGCAGGAAAACCGAAGACTTGATAGACAGGAGGGATTAAAAGAAATAGAAAGAAAAACACAGCAATATAGAAGGAATGTCCACAAAGCCAGGATACTGAGCTAGTAGCCAGATCATGTCCGTTTTTTTTTCCACCCAAAAGATTTATTTCTTTATTATATATGCAGTGTTCTGTCTGCATTTTTGTCTGCAGGCCAGAAGAGGGTGCCAGATATCATTACAGATGGTTGTGAGTACCACGTGGTTGCTGGGAATTGAACTCAGGACCTCTGAAAGAGCAGTCAATGCTCTTAACCTTTGAGCCATCTCTCCAGTTCCAGGTCATGTCTTTAATAAAACAAGAAAGGATAGGAGTGGAAACTGAGAGTGATAAAGTCAAGAAAACTGGGCTTCAGTCAGTAGCTTCAGTTGTTTGTTTGAAGAAGTCTTCATGGGAAAATCCTCTCTGAGCCTATTGTGTTTGGTTGGCTCAGTGGTAGAGGGCCAAGCAAGCACAAAGCTTTGGGGTCAATCCCCAGGAACACAAAACAAACACCCAAGCTATAAAAATCATATCTTCTTTGGACAGAGTCATGTAACAGTCTCCAACTCTGGGCAGTTCCAGCAGCTGGGAACTTTCAGCTCTGGGAATCTGTCACCTCTTTGGCACTAGAGACACACATTTCCTTGGGGATGACCATTCTTGACTTTATTTCATTCCAGCTTTTCACCATTTCCTAGTGACTTGCTACCTCTCAAGAGTGGTCACTGAACACTCGGTCTAAAACTTTGCTTCGCTTCATTCTCTGTTGTGGGATATTCCTTTACATTTTATGAAGATATGTCACTGTGGTTGGTTTAATAAAAAGCCATACGGTCAAGAGCTAGGCAGGATTTTCGGGGCAGAGAGAATGCTGGGAAGAAGGGCAGAGTCACAATGAGACTCAGAGGAAGCATGACATGTAAGAGAGGAGGTAACAAGCAATGAGTCACATGGCAGCTTGTAAATTAATAGAAATGGGTTAATTTAAGTTATCAGAGCTAGTTAGAACAAGCCTAAGCTATCAGCTAAGCTTTCATAATTAATAATAAGTCTCCATGTCATTTTTGTGAGCTGGTGGCCCAAAAGAAAAATTCGATTACAGTTCTCTCTTGTAATATTAGGTTCTTTTGGGCTGGAGAGATGGCTCAGAGGTTAAGAGCACTGGCTACACTTCCAAAGGTCCTGAGTTCAATTCCCAGCAACCACATGGTGGCTCACAACCATCTGTAATAAAATATGGTGCCCTCTTCTGGCCTGCAGGGACATATGCAGACAGACAACTGTATACTAAATAAATAAATCTTTAAAAAAAATTAGGTTCTTTCTTTTCATAGATTCTTCATAGTTTGCCGTGATTAATTTATATGATCCCTCTTTTAATGACTGTTTCTCTTAGTAAAGCAGTTCTCGACTTTCTTAACGCTGCCACCCTTTAATACCTCATGTTGTGGTAAGCCCAACCATAAAACTACTTTAATCACTACTTCACAATCTTAATTTTGCTACTGTTATACAGGATATCTGTGTTTTCTGATGGTCTTAGGTAACCCCTATGAAAGGGTCGTTCAACCCTAGGGGTTGCAACCTATAAGTTGAAAACCCACTCTCTTAGTAGTTTAAAAACTTTGGAAGAGCAGAGATTGTGTGGTTTACTCATCATTAGAAGATACAGAATTGTTACTTAGTAAGCTCAAGGAATATTTGATGGATGGATGGATGGATGGATGGATGGATGGATGGATGGATGGATGAAAGGACAGGTGTGTAAGTGTGTATGGATATGTGAATACACCATGCCCTATGCTATCTGTGTTATTCATCCCTGTGACTTGGCTTCACATCCCGTACAGATTTATTGGCTATGTCCTAGGCACTGAGGCTGTAAAAATGAGTAGAAACCTGTTCTGGATTTGCAGAACTCTAATTCTAGGAAGGGAAACATACAGATTGAATAGCAATGTGAGGTGTGTGTGTATGTCACAAATGCCCACTCCACTAAGAATACACAGAAAAAGGTGTTTTCTGTTTGCAGAGTTAAAGAAGTCTTAGAAACAGGCTGTACCAGAATTAAGTTTCAAGGCATGCCCCGAAATTTTATGAATGAAGGACACAAGAAAGGCTTTCCAGAAGATGTGTAATGATAAAGAGAGGATTATTGAAGGGATCATGAGTCATTCAACATGATTGCAAAATGGAGGGCTACAGAGCAAAGGCCACAGCAACAAGATCCTCAGCTTTGCCTTTAAAAACTGACAACGATGGGGATGATGATCGGGGATGCATCTCAGGAAGGTCACGGCAACTGAATCATTGCTAGCAGTTTGGAAGGGCAAGGAAATACGTTGGACACCAGCTAGAATTTATAAGGGAAATAATGAGGGCGGCAACAGCAGGAGAAATGAAGCAGAGATAAATTCAGGGACTTTTTTTTTTAAGCACATAAATAAAAAGAGACCATTACTCATGGGCTGCAGAGTGTAGTTGAGAGGAGATTTCAGGACAATCTCTAGGTTTGTAATCTGAACACCAAGACGAACCCTTTGATGCCTTTAACAAAATATTGAAAGGGAAAAGAGGAGAATGTTTGGGGATTGCAGTATTTCTGGTTCCCTAGCCTAGAAGGATACAGTTATTGAAAAGATAAGTCAGGAGTCAGGGTCAGCTTTGGTACTAATGGTTTGTGGGTTCGGCTAACATCCAGGAGCAGACAGATGAGTGAAGAGAAGAGAAGGGAGCATGGACCCTGTGAGACCTGCCCTGTTCATTCCAATAGCAAATTAGGATTTGTGATGAAGATCTTTTTCATCTGACTTGATAATTTACACTCTGTAGTTAGAGATGCCATAATTTAATTTTAGTTAAGTGTGTGCAGTCTTGACACTGTTGTTATTTACAAGAACTCAAGGCTAATACTGTACTCTTTTAAAATGTTTTAGATTATTTGTATAATTGAAACTCAAGACACATACTATTAGAAAATTTGGTCATTTTGTATCTTTGGTGATCATTTTTAGAAGCCATGTTGATAAAAACAAATGGTAAAGCAACATCTTCCCTGCGTTCTTCCTCTGCTCTGCTTGCACTATTGTTTGTTTTTTTAACCACTCAAACACTATTAGAAGTGTGGCCTGCCTTTGAGAGAGAAAAAAAGTCACCTGGCAAATTACCATTTCAAAGTTCTTAAAGCCGGTACTGGAACAAAACCCCATAAAACAAAGCAAATTAGCGGTTATTAGCATATTCATAAACTGAAATATAAGATCAAACTCTATATTTTCATTCCAAAAAGCCACCTACTTAAGTCATCGGTCATGCTTTTTGTTTTACAGCCAATAGTGTGATTTGAATAAATTCTCAGAGGCATTCACAATTTAGAAAAAAAGAAGAAGAAAATATCCGGAAAGAAAGAAATTTGGGCAGTTAAATAGTCTTAGTAAATTAAGACACAGCTCTGCAGCGCCTCAGAGCAATGTGCTGTCCTTTATCCTCATAATCTCATGAGTGAAGTCTCTCTCTCTGTTCACCAAGATTTGTAATAAAAATTGTGACAGCATCACGCTGAAGCAATTTCCCTGCTAATGTAATGGCATTAAGATACTCAAATTATCATTGTCTTTTGTGCTGGGAGTTTTCAAAGAAGCATGTCAACAGAGAGAGTTTCCTTAGCGTGCTATTCATCAAGCAACACTAAACCCTGTCATGTTAGTTTGGAGGGAAATTGCATGAGAAACTTCACCACACATTAAAAAAAAAAAACAAATCTCATGGACATTGAAAACCAACATGACAGACGAGAGCATGAGTGTCAGAAGTTAGGTGTGATATTGATTTCAATTGTGAACTTGATTTTAAAAAATCTAGAGCAAATTGTCAATGAATCAATTTGATTAATAATTAAAATATAAACATGTAGGTCATTAACAAGACACATTTGGGGGTATGTCTAGGAGGGTTTTCTGGAGAGGTTTGCCTCACTTGTGGGGGAACACCTGCTCTGAATGTGGGTGATACATGGGCTGGGGTTAAACTCTGAATATAAAAAGACTAAGGAAACAGGCAGCCAAGTATCAGCATTCACCTCTCTGCTTCCTGACTACATAAACAACAGGACCAGTAGCCTTGGGTTGGTTGCTGCCGTTATACCTTTCCTGCCTTAATGGACTCTACCCTCATCTGAGTCAAATTAACCCTTCCTTGCTTAGTTGCTTCTTGCCAGGCATTGGTCGTAAGAACAAGAAAAGTAACACAGGTGGCACCTCCCCAGTTGGCCTGATAGATTAACCAAGAGGTGACTTCTTGAATGAGTCAGTCATCTCTGTTTGATTAGGAAAGGATGGGGAAAATGAGGTGGGGTTTTTGTTTGTTTTTCTTTTATGTTTTCTGTGACAGGGTTTCTCTGTGTAGCCCTGGCTGTCCTGGAACTCACTCAGTAGGCCAGGCTGGCCTTGAACTCAGAGAGATCCACCTGCCTTTGCCTCTCCAGTGCTGGGATTAAAAAGCATGTGTCACCAGAGAGGAAGTTTTTGAAAAATTGTTTTGCATCTTAGATCTTTGAGAACCTCAGAAAGGTCAGTAAAACTATGTGGAAATATTTTTCCTGCCTCTAGCAGCCTAGACCCAAAAGAAACCCTTCTGATTTGTTATATTCAAACTCTTTCTCTACTGTCCTTTTATGCTATATTATCTCCAGTAAGAGAAAACTGGCCCCTACAGTAATTGCCAAGGTACCATTATGATGAGGTTGTCTCCGAGACACTGCCCCCAGTCACATCAAATAGGTTTCTGCTTGGACACTTTATGTATGTGCTTCCCATTGTCTGGTTCTCTTACCAATACTACATCCAAAAGCTTTCCCATTGCCAGCTCTTACTGCTACAGTTAGGGCCAACTTGGGGTCCCTTTTCTGACTTCGCCCCACTCCAGATCAACTGAATTTACCCAAATTATATACTTTATATCCCTAGCTGGGATAGAAAACAGAAATGGGTGTTCAGTGCCATTACCATCATCATATGCACATGTACTTAGACACACATGTACTTCCCTCACACATGAACACACACACATAATTGTTCTTTAGCACTCCCCACTTGTGGTGGTATGAATGTGAAACACTCCCCACAGTATTTGAACACTGACCCCAGCTTGTGTTATTTGGGGGAGGATATGGGCCTTTAAGAGCTGAGGCTTCTCTGAAAGAAGTAGGTCACTGTGTTACATCCTGGTCATGGTTCCAGCTGGATTCACTTCCTGCCTCCCTGTCCATTGACACATGAGGAAGTAAGATCTCCCAGCTACCTACCACCATACTTTCCCTACTCTGATTCTCTCAAACCATGAATCAAGAAAACCCTTTCTTCCTTAAGCTGCATTGTAGCATGAATAGTAAAAACCCAGAGACAGATATTGGGGTTCAACCTGAAGACCAGAAAAGCAAAGGAGCCAGACACTGGCTCTTACCTCTACCACAGACTGAAAATGGACAAGATCCTAGTTCCATGAATCCTGAAGACTCCACACCCCACATCCCCACTCCACTGAGTTCCTGTCTCTTCCCCTTTATATTTCTCTCTCTGCCCAGTCATATCACTCCTGTCTCTACCTCCTTAGTGCTGGGATTAAATGCATGGGATCCCAAGTGCTGGGATTACCTTTGCGTCAGGTCTGTTTCTCTTTTAAGTAGATTCAATATTGTGTAACCCAGGGTGGCCTTGAACCAACAGAGATCCATCTTCCTCTGTCTCCCAAATCCTGAGATTAAAGGTGTATGTCACCACCACCAGGCCTATATGGCTGACCAGTATGGCTGTTTTGCTCTTTGATCTTCAAGCAAACATTATTTATAAAAACACTGGTGTAGGAGGTCCTTCTGTATTTGTGTTGCTTTCATTGGTTAATAAAGAAACTGCTTTGGGCCTGGTGATAGGGCAGAACTTAGGTAGGCGGGGAGACAGAACTGAATTCTGGGAGGAAGAAAGCAGAGTCAGAGAGCTGCCATGGAGATGCCAGGTCAGACATGCTAAATCTTTCCCAGTAAGCCACGACCTCATGGTGAACACAGATTATTAGAAATGGGTTAAATCAAGATGTGAGAATTAGCCAATAAGAAGCTAGAGATAATGAGCCAGGCAATGTTTAAATGAATACACTCTCTGTGTGGTTATTTCAGGGGCTAAGCTAGCCAGGCGGCCAGGACCAAAAGCAGGCCCTCTGTCCATCAACAAAACACAAGTAATATACCACTATCTTTCCCCTTTTTTGTCTAAAAAATGCCTATAGCTAATATAAGAAAAACTATATACAATAAATACAATAACTATATATAATATATACAGGCAAAAATACATCAACAAATTCGAGAAAATACTCCATATCTATCCTATCTTGGTGAGTCCTGTACCTAATTTACTTTCTAGTATAATTTGCTTTCTGTGTCAGGTAAACAAGGAAACTATAACTATCTTGTCTTCTACCCCCTCAGAGACCTAAGAAGGTGATAATATTAGCTGAGTTAGCAGGATGCTCAAGCAAGTGATTTCCAAAAAATGTGAGAAATGACAGAAACAGCTGGTTGCCTAGACAGTCACCCAAAGTTTCTCTGCAACATTGGGGCATCTATCTTCTGCCTACAGTCCTAGCTCATCCGGCAGACTTTCTGTAAATCAGGATATTCTGAAGAGCTGTCCCTCCTTGTTTTGACAATGTTTTGTAGTCACTTTCTTTTGTGTCCTGCTTGTCTAATTAGGACAGCATACTGTCAGCACTCAAGGCAAGGGCATTTTCTTGCCCAGTGACTTAATTTTGCCACAAAGAAAGTAAACTCCATGTGGAGTTTCTTCGAAGCCCATTATCTTCTCTGAAGTAGATCAGTGCTGGCAGGAGCAGACATGTCTCATTGTCATTAAAAAACAAAACAAAACAAAAAAAAACCCTATATTATTAAAATATTTAAAATGCCATATTCTGTAGATCTCTGAAGTGTTAGAAGGTGACTTGTTTAATCTAAAATATTTCTTTGTTTGACCTTGAAAACATACCTAATGTGACTATACATTCAGTTACAGTAAGTGATTAACTACTAACCTGCATTTCTTTATTATTATAAACAGTTGGTAATAAAAATTTCCAAGGACTAAAAATTTGCATTACATTGTTTTTTTTAATATTCCTTTATTTTTTTCATTAAAAAAATTTACACTTCCTCCCCTTCTCCCAGTCCCCTCCAACTCCCCTATTAACCCTCCTCCCTCCCCCTGCTTCCTTAAGAGGGGGCAGGGTACCCTGCCCTGTGGGAAGCCCAAGGCCCTCCCCCCTCCATCCTTTTGCATTACATTGTTAAATGAGTTATATAGATACAATACCTTGAACAAGAGTAGAAATGTATATATAGTATGTTTTAACAAAATCAATCACAAATTTGTATCAATATCCAAAAGTTGTATCAATATACAAAGTCCAATCTCATGTAAAACATATACACTAGCAGTTGCTTTTTAAAAGTAGATTCAATAATCTACTTTTTTATCTTACCATATCTATATCCTCCCTTATTTCTTTTCAGAGTAGATTAAATAACCTACCCTTTTATCCTATCATATCTGTATCCACCTTCTTTTCTTTTCAAAACCAATACCCCATAAATGATACAAATATCCATAACCCAATGAAAAACCAAAAATTACCCACCCCACCTATTATGAATACAGGCGTTGTATTCTTAAATTTTGTCTGCTGTCTGGGAGTGATGGTACCTTTAGGGGAAACTTAAAAAACACATGGGGTTAATTGTCAAGCCCTGGGAGAGGTAACATTTGCTGTCCAGTCTCTGTATAATGGGAAAGTGCAGAGCTTGTTTCAAGTTCTAGCTAGAGTAGTCTATTAGGCTGAATCATCTCAGTTAGCCACCTTGATATTGATCTGAGTAGTTTGTAGTCCAAAGCCGATCTTTAGGTGGTGTTTTTCAGCTTAGTAGTATCATCTTAGTCCTGGAGAAATCATCATTGTGGGGCCCCATCCTCCTTTGGAGACTTCAAAAGTCACTGTTAGGCTTATGGTTCACTGCAGAAAACTGATACAGACTCAAACTCAAAATCATGTATAGGAAGGTAGATGAAACCTTTTTCCAGAATTAGTACTCTATATGACCATTAATCATGATAAAAAGTTTAGAATATATATATATATATTAATCTTATAAAATTTATACCTTAAGAAAAGCTGTTCAAGGCTCTCTATAAAACCAAAGGATTATGAAATTAGTAGCAATAAAATAGTCCATAAATATTTTTTCTTCTGTCCCATATCAGGTGACTTTTCTGACATGAGACAGAGATTTTGGATTTCAGTTTAATAAAGCACGCTTGTGTTTAGAGAAGGAGAGAGCCACACTCCAATTTCAAAGCCAGCTTTAATCTTTAATTAGACTGGGACTACAAAAAGACCACTTGCATTATATGTCTGTAGAGAATAGCAGAAACAAACATTTGGGAAGATTTATGAAATTTTATCCTGTTTGAAATGTGATATACCAATAGGCCAATTTACTCTTTTTCTTGAGACATTTTTTCTGGATGATTTGTCATCTATCTTCACAGATATCTCATTTGAATTCCTTAGCTGGATGCCTTTATTCTCCTGAAAAGACAGAAATCAAACCCTTCCCCAAACCTCATTTTGGGAAGATTCTCCTTTGGTAAATAATATTGGATCAAATTAAAAACATTCATTAGTTTTATAGGTTAGTTTAGATTAATTGGCCATGCTGGTTGATGAACTATCATCTCTTATAATTAAGAAGTATCTCTTGTTCAAATAGAATTTTCATCAGTTTTGATAATATCGATAGCTTTTCTTCTCCTGTGGAAACAAAAGCAAAACCCCTTCCCCAACAGAACACATGTCCTGGTTTCCATTCTGAGGTCAGAACATCTTTAAAGTATATTAGCTGTTTTAATTCTGTAGTTTCTTTCTACTATCATGTCTCTCCGCAGCTGTTGTTCCTTTCTCATTAGCATTTAGAAATTTCAAAGTTAATAAAGCATTATGCAATATATTTCTAGGGGGTATTTATCATCTCTTTCTGTTTATTTAGCATATCCTTAGAGTTCAATTTGATCTTTCTATAACTGCCTGCCCTGTAGGATTATGTGGTATAACTGTATTATGCTTTATAGTATAATAAGCAAAAAATTGTTTCATTTTCTTAGAGACATATGCTGGAGCATTGTTTGTCTTTATTTGTACAGGTATGCCCATGATGGCCATAACTTCTAGCAAATGTGTGATTACCAAATCAGGATTTTCTGAACTCAAAGCAGTTGCCCATTGAAAACCTGAATAGGTACCAATGGTATGGTGTAGATGTTTTAGTTTTCCAAATTCTATGAAATGAAACACATCCATTTACCAGATTTCATTCCTTTGCATACCCTTTGGGTTACTTCCTGCAGTTAGTGGTGTTTGAAGGTATATAGAACAAGTAGGACATTCCTTATAATTTCCTTGGTTTGTTGCACATGACAGAAAAGTCTTTTTTTTAACCTTTGCTATTGACATGATATTTTTTATGAAATTCTGAGGCCATCAGCACATTTCCAATCAATAATTGATTGATTGCTGCATTATCTTGTGCTAGAGAACCTGGCAGACCCATATGGGATAGGATGTGTGTTATATATATGGGATGATTCCTATTCCTGATTGTATCTTGTAACTGAATACATAATAAAGTCAATTTTGTATCATCTGGTATAAATTCAGTGGTTTTAATATGCAAATGAGAATAGCATATAATTCTGAATTTTAGACAGAATCAAAAGGGATTTGATCCACTTTACTTAAATTTTCCAATTTGTGACCTATCTTTCCTAATTTATTTGCATCAGTATAGAATGTAGAGGCTCCAGCACAACGCAAGGAAGGATCCAGTTAGTTCTTTTTATAAATTGAATTCTCTTACTTTTGGGATTATTGTTGTTAATCTCTCTCAAAAAAAATAACTACAAGCTCTTTGCCAGGGTTCATTTCCTTCCCATAATTTCTCAATTTCATCATTATTAAAAGGTACTATAATTTCTGCTGGGTCTATTCCTACTAAGTAGCAAAGTCTCGATTTTCATTTTAGCATTAACTCAAAGACCTTTTCCCATAAGTTTTAAATTTTTTACTTGGTTTGTGTGTGAAAAAAAATCCATTCTAAAATAATATCTTCTCTCTGCATTAAAATTAATTCCTATAGGGGAATGTTTGGAGGGTAGTATGACTAGAATGCAGTTAAGATTCAAATCCATACAATCCACATGTGCCTTCTGCAATTTCTCTTCAATCAAAGCCAATTCTCTCTCAGCTTCAGCTGATAATTCTCTGAGACTCTTTAAGTCTAAGGTTTTGTTTAAATTAATCAAGTCATCAGGACCTATCCTAATAGTGCACCATAGATAGGAAATGTCTCCTAGAAATCTTTGAAGTCATTAAGAGTCTGTAATTGATCTCTCCTAATTTGTACCTTTTGGGGTCTAATTTTTTTATAAACCTATTTTATAGCCTAAATAATTAATAAAATCTCCTCTTTGTATTTTTTTCAGGAGCAATTTGTAATCCTCAACAAGGAATTTTTTTTTTACTTTTTCAAACATTCTTTCTAAAATATCTATATTTGAATAAGATAATGAAATATCATCCATGCAGTGATGAATTATAGATTCATAAAATTGCTTGTGTATCATTTCTAGTGATAGACTTACAAAACATTGACACAGTTTGAGGCTATTTAACATTTCCTATGGGAGAATTTTCTATTGATGTCTTTTAGCAGGCTGTGAATTATTATAAGTGGGCATTGTAAAGGCAAAGCTTTTCTCTATCGTTTTCTTGTAAAAGTATACTGAAGAAACAATCTTTTAAATTAATGGCTATAAGAGGCCATTCTTTAGGCAATAGAGAAGGCAAAGGAATGCCAGATTGTAGTGAGTCCATTGCCTGAATCACAGACAATTATTAACAGCTCTTATTGTTATGCCCAAATCTGCGAAGTCCCCACAAAAGCCAACAAGGAAACCGAGTCCCATATGTAAAAGCAAAGAGCCTTTATTTTAATCAAGTTTGCAAACTTGGTCTCTCTGCATGTCCAATGTATTGGAATAACCAGAGAGCCTTGAGCTCAATTAGAATCGGGTTTTATAGTAGTAAAGGTGGGGGTGAAGCGTTTCTGAGGTTTTAAGACCCCTGATTGGTTGACATTTGTCTAGGGTGTCCTGGTGAATGTGTGCTGGCAGGTGTTTCTACCTACAGCACTTGGAATGCAGGGCATTTCCTTTGAATGGTCTTTTCTTGGGTAGGGGTTGGGTAATCTCAGCTTGTGATTCCTCCTGCAGCCAGCCATTGCCTCAGGGTAAATTACTAAGATTCAGGCCTCTTATTAAATTTATCAAGGGCTGAGTTCTACTCTGCCAAGTGATAATGGTTGGAAGTAAAGAACTTCCTTTGGGGGCTGGAGAGATGACTCAGCGGTTAAGAGCACTGCCTGCTCTTCCAAAGGTCCCGAGTTCAATTCCCAGCAACCACATGGTGGCTCACAACCATCTGTAATGAGATCTGGCACCCTCTTCTGGCCTGCAGGCATACATGGAGGCAGAATGTTGTATACATAATAAATAAATAAAATCTTTAAAAAAAAAAAAAAGAACTTCCTTTGGGTGACCTGCCCAGACTTAGCTTATTATGGCTGTCCCCCACACTTACATCTGTGACCATTCTTCATTTTCCAGATTTCTTTTTAACAACAAATACAGGAGAATTCCAAGAGCTTGTTGGTTCTTCAATATGCTGAGCATCTAGTTGTTCCTATACCACCTGTTCTAAAGTTGGAAGTTTTCTGTTGTTAAAGGCCATTGTGCAACCCACACAAGTTTGTCTGTCAGCCATTTTAAAGATAGGGCTGTTGGTGCCTTTGGGAAATTAGTAGCTGTTGTGCCCTGTTCTTGTACAACCTGAATGGTCGATAATTGTTCTTTATAATATCTTGTAATATTTTTCTCAGAAACATATGTTAATTTATGGTATCTTTCTAAGATTGGGAGAATGTTAATCTGAGTATTCTATTGCTGAAACAAATCACATCCCCACAATTTCATTGCTGTGTTAGCCATATTTGTTTTTAATATTCCTCTCTGTCCTTCTGTCCCTATACATTCAACCCATCTTGTGCTCTGCTTTACCTGAGATGAAGTTCCAATCCCTAAATATTGAACATTTACATCCTGAAGAGGCCAATTTGAATGCCAAGACTCTAATGAAATTGTTACACCCACACCTGTGTCTACCAGACCTTCAATGGCATCACTTATTCATTATTTTATTTGTTCATTTCTAGAAGCTTGCCAAAATACTCACTTTATGGTTTCTCTTGAATCTTTTGTTCTCTCTTCTGTTCTATAGCTGTTCTATCATCCAGAGCAGTATGATTTCTTACAATAGGCATAGGTTCTTTAATTGCTCTGGGAAGGAGTTTCCCCTATGATGGCAGGAAATGACTGAGCTGGATTTGGGGCCTGCAAGAGGCCCCTCATGGAGTTGCCCAATGACAAAGGGTTACCTTGAATATCCATCCCTTGTTGCCCTACATTCATTAGTCCAGTGTCTCCCTTTGCCACACCTTTTGCATAATCCAGAATGGAGGGGAGTTTTGAATAGATTATGCTTAGAAAAAACATTGTTTCTAGGAACACCCTATTTACAATCCCTTTTAAGGTGACCTTGTTTGCCACAATTGAAACACTTGACATGTCAGTTTGTCTTCAAACCTCTGGAAATCACCTCTCCTATCCAAGTATCATCATGGTCAAGAGATTCAATATTAATTGTATCTCGGATACATTCTTCCAAAGATGTAGACTTTGGGGCTGGAGAGATGGCTCAGTGGTTAAGAACATTGACTGTTCTTCCAGAGGACCTGAGTTCAATTCCCAGCAACCACATGATGGCTCACAGCCATCTGTAATGAGATCTGGTGCCCTCTTCTGGCCTGCAGGCATACATGGAGGCAGAATGTTATGTACATAATAAATAAATAAAATCTTTTTTTTTTAAAAAAAGGTGTAGACTTTGCCTTTAATGGCCTAATTATCCTTTCTCATATAGAATTGACATTTTCAAAAGCTAGAGATTCAATTATTATTTGTCTAGCTTCTAAATTTGGTATCATTCTATTTACTGCTAATGTCAATCTTTGTAAGAAATCCCTGAAGGCTTCCTTCAGGCCCTGCATGACTTTAATAAATGAGTCAATCTTCTTTCCTACGTCTTCAATTCTTTCCCAGGCATTCAAAGCTGCTGCATGGCATAAAGCCAACATATGACCATCATATAGAGAAGATTGCCTTTCTACAGCAGCATAATATCCTTCTCCATGAATTTGATCTTGGGAGATTTCCATACCTCTAGCTTTACCCCATTGTTCAATAATCTTAGCCTCTTCTCTGAACTAGGTACTCCATTGTAACTGTGGACCAGTCTCTAAAACAGCTTTAACCAAATCTATCCAGTCATTAGGGATAATTCTGTTACAAACTGACCACGAGTTTAACATTTGCTTCACAAAAGGCGAATGCATGCCATGTGAGACTATTGTTTACTTGACTCTCCTTAAATCTAACATTGGCACAGGAGTCCATTCAGCTCTTACTCTATCGTGTGGCAATTCCTGTAAGGTTACTAGACAGATTAAGTTTGGTTGTTTGAAAACCTTAAGCCATTCCTCTCTATTCTTATGATGCAATGCTGAAATTAATTGGTTCTCCATTAAATTCTTCTGTCTGGATTTTAATATCTCTATGATCTATTTTATTAGGTTTTTCTAAGGCCTGTTTCTTAGCACTCAGATTAACCAACATTTTTGTGATAAAACAAAAATGATAAAGTTGATAATGTTTACAATTGATATTACATGAATCCCATCTAAATTAGTTATCTTCTCATTTAGTCATTCCATTTTCAAACTGTCTAGCATATTATCATACAGAGACACAAATCCCTCCAATGTAATGATTTTTTCCCATTTTTTTTAATGTGGGGGGAAAACCCTCTCTTTTTAAGCTAATTCCTCCCTTAAAGAATTCCCAATTGTCTTACCAAATCTGCCACCAAGGTTGATGAAGATGTGAGGCTTATTGCTACTATATAGAGCAGTAAAAACCTGACTGGATTTCAAGGCAGCTACCTAGTTTGGCAGCAGCCCAAGAAGTGAATTCAGGGAGAGCCTTCCAGGAGAGGTAAAAAAAGAAAAACCTAGCTGGTAGGGCAGTGACTCTGGCCGTGTGTAGCTCTGGACCATGACAGTGACTGTAAAGTTACAGGCAAAAGTCTTTTTCATGAATTTGTACCTCAAGCGTTGGACATCAAAGGTAGCATGAATAATAAAAAACCCAGAAACAGATATTGGGGTTAAACCTGAAGATCAGAAAAGCAAAGCAGTTGGTTACTAGCATGTACTTCTACCTCAAACCGCTTCTTGTCTTTCTTAAACTGGTTACAGCAATGAGCAAAGGAAGCAATATAGGAAATTTGTGCCTACAAGTGGGGCTTTGGCTGAGATAAATCCTGCCATGTGGCTCATAGACCTCTGGGGCTGGTTTATGAGAATTTAGAAACATGTGGTGCTATGGGCTAGAGAAGCCCTAGAACACTGGAAAGAGCTTCATGGACTGTTTTTGGTCGAAGTGTGGAAAACAAGAATGCCCAAAGAAAAGCAAATAATCAAGTTGGTGCTCACACGATTTCAGAGACGACAGACACTGTGATCAGGAACAGACCAGAGCCACCCATGCTGTGTTCTAGCAGAGACTCTGTATAGTCTTTCTGCTCATGTCCTGACCATCTGAGTTAGGATAAATTTTAAGAGACCAAGTTGTTTAGTGGAGTGATTTAAAGATGGCATACCTCAGGATGTGGCTTTGTTGTTACTCGCTGTGTTTAGCGAGCAACATAATAAAAATTCCGCACAGGAAGGTGTGGAAGATGCTCAAGTCAGCAAGGAAAGAAGTGCGATAAAATTGCAAATGGGTGGGGTGGTTTGGGCTATAATTGTTAAAGAGATCTGTATCACTAAAGACGGACCAGGCTGTTTACACTGGGAGGCAAGATTTCACCTAAGAAAGCCTCAGCTTATAAAAATGCAAATTCATTTGAAGAGAAAGCCTGAACCTAGAATAATGCCTCAAGGGGTCCCTGCTGGAAACCACCACCCAAAGAAATGTCTTTCAAAGTCAGGCCACAAAGGCAAACATAGGCCACAGCAACAGTGAGGCTAAGAGCTGGGGTATACAGACCCAGACTATGGAGGGTTCTGATGCTGACTGAATGCATTCTTGCATTATGAAATAGCCATGGCCTACAGAGGCTAGGGGAGGAGTATTGCCCTCTGAATGAGAAATGTGCCCATAGGCCCGTGATTTAACACTTGGTCGCTAGGGGAAGTTGTGGAAACTTTAGTCAACTGGAGGCTGGGGGTGCTTGGGTTCTGGCTCAAATAGCTCTCAGCTTCCTACTCTGCTGTGATATGACCTGCCACAAGCTCCCAAGAAGGGTCTGTCCCCAGTGGCCATGCCTTTTGTAATATTTTGTTTGTGCCTTAGCAAATAAAGCTTGCCTGAAGATCAGAGTGCAGAGAAAGTGCTAGAGGCCAATGGGGGCACACACCTTTAATCCCAGCACTAGGAAGGTGGAGACAGGAGTGATATGGCTGGGCAGAGAGAGGAATATAAGGTGGGAGGAGACAGGAGCTCATTGCAGTCTGAGGTTCGGTGGAGACAGGTGCAATCTGAGGATGCAGTCTGAGGAGACAGTCTGAGGGCAGGATCACCCCTTTGGTCTGAGCATTGGTAGAGGTAAAAAGAACTCTCTAGTGGCTGGCTGCTCTGCTTCTCTGATCTTCAGCATTTACCCCTGTATCTGACTCTGGGTTTTTATTATTAATGCCAATTAGAATTCATGCTATAGCTTTTCCTGCCATCAAACTATGAACTGAATCCATTTTCCTCTAAAGTGCATTTTGTTAGGTGTTTGGTTATAGCAATAAGAAAAATAATGACCATACCACTAGGTAAATTTACTTTTGCCTTCCTGTCTACTGGATGTCTCCTCATAGAGGCTAGCACATAGCTGTTTGATGAATACATACTGTCACCCTTCTTAAAACTGTATTCTCAGCTGGGCGGTGGTGGCACACACCTTTAATCCCAACACTTGGGAGGCAGAGACAGAGGATCTCTGTGAGTTCGAGGCCAGCCTGGTCTATAGAGCTAGATCCAGGACAGGCTCCAAAGCTATAGAAAAATCCTATCTCAAAAAAACAAAAAACAAGCAAACAAAGAATAAAAATAAAACAACAACAACAACAACAAAAAGAACCTGTATTTTCAGAGGGCATAACAAAGTGCCCTGACACTAGAGGATGAGGCAAGTGATAGAACGAGGCCATTCCAGAAAATAGTACATCTGAGGACCCCAGTGAGACTTGTCCATCGAGAAAATGCTGGGCGGTAAAGGACAATGCAATTAATATTCTTTCCTGGACTGTGGTTCAGAAGGAAGGCTTTGGTTCCTACATACATTTATGTATAATTTATAAAACTACTATATGATAAATATAGCATATTTATGTTATATGATATATAATATAAAATATTTAATACATAAAATATATAAAGTTTGCTGATACATAATATTTGGCAAAGGAAGAAACAGGTGGCATATGTTCTATTTCCTTCTAAAGAATGTTTAAGGTTAGATAAAAACCTTCATTTTACAATATTTATGAGGGCTACAGTTTTGTTTTGTTTTTTAAGGTATAATCCAGGGCCATTTTTCTTATATACCAAATGGGGCTTCTATAAACTACAACCATCTGTAGAGCTATACTGCAAAATGTAAAATGTCATTAGTGGGTAGTGGCAGTTGGTTTTAACGGGGAATTGTTATTTTGGATGGACATGTAACCTTACATATCCCATTTTTTATCAAAGATTTCAGGGAACTTGGGAAATTGCCACAAAATAGCTGTTGAGCAGGAAATCGAGAGATAAGGTTTTATACAGAATAAAGTGAACCTACTAGGAACCTGTTATTCAAAAAATTCCGTGCTCATTTACAAGGTGTATGCAATGCCCTGCTCACACAGGGCATGTTAGTTTTGGGGTATGTTAGGTCCTAAACAGTTGTCACTTAAATGACACGGAAATAGATAAACACACCCCGGCAGCTCTAGCAGACCAAATGTCCTATAGAACATGGATCAGGAAAACACCCCAGTTTCATCCTCCTTAGTGACTGGTTCACTTTAGAAAGGAACTTAACCGTCTGCGCTTGCACTGGCCCGTCTTGCCTTTCCCTCTGTGACTAGGAAAACTCTGCATGAAAACATTTGGTAAACTCTGAGGTGTCAGACAAATGAACTTTGGTTATTTTGAGGTCTCTGGTACATCATCTTTGTTCCCAATAACTACCTCTTTGTTCTTAAGTTTTCTTTGGTCTTTAATTAACTCAAGATTGAATGCCGTTCAATCAGTGGGGTTATTTCTTTAGACTCTCTCTGCCCAGTTTCTTGGAAGCTCCGACTTCTGTTTGACTCTGTATCTAATTGTGGACTATGCTGACCTTGTCACAGAAGAGCTATGACAGTGAGCACTGGGAGCTGTGAAAGTGCCTTGTGGGATCTGAGGATGGAGGGAAGGAGGCAGGGACTCTCACTTCCATTTTAGAGAACTAAACCCTGCCTCTCTCCCTGGAAACTGGCTAGAAAGGATTTCTCATGTCTTCTCATGGAACCATGTAGAACCCAGAGCTCTGTTTGTATCTCGCTTCAGCACAGGGCTGAACATACTTATAACCTCAGTTAGAAAGCATTCTTGCTTGGCACAATGCTAGCTGGAGTCCAAAGCTGATGACTAATGGAACAAGGACTGGATAAAATAGCAACAGCCGCCAAGAGACTTGTGCTCACCATGTGTGGGGCTGCTCTGTGTGTTAATTCAGACTCTTCCCAGTTGTTTCATCCTTATCCAGATAAGGAGAACACAGACAAACCTTGACTTGGGATGGATTCACATAGGATGGTTGAAAGCCACAGCAATTCAGTCGGAGCCACACTTTAAATTTTGATTTCTCCTGCACCGATGATGTTCCATGTGATGCTTGGTTAGTATGCTGGATGGTGGATGCAGGCTGACGGTCAACCGTGCAATAATGAAGACAAGCAATCGATACTCCGTGGTGTGCTGTGTTGTGGCTCAGCTTTTACATTCAGTGGGTTAGGTATCTTGTGTGCATTTTTACTTATGACATTTTTTAACATGCAATGGATTGATTGGGACTTAGCCCATTATAAATCAAGAAGGGTCTGTAATTTAAATTCCTTTACGTGGGTTCTTACAATCTAGCTCTGGCTGGTCTGGAACTCACAGACATCTGCCTGCCTCTGCCTTCAGAGTCTTGGGATTAAAAGTGTGCACGTCACTAGGCAAATGCTTAGAATTTATATGAAGCCAAATAGTTGAGAAATGGCACAAATTCAAACTCAGACCATCTGGTTCCAGAGTCTATAGCCTTAACTCTATGTCACACTGCTACTGCTACTTGTTATTGTCATCTACAAATTGCATAACAAATTATCCCCAAACTCAGCAGTTTAACACAACCGTGTCTATGGTCAGGAATTGGAGGACACTTTGGCTGGGTCCTCTGACCCAGACAGAGGTTTTTTGTTTTTTTTTTTCATTTCATGGTTTTTATTATTTTATTTTTTTATTTTTCTCTGCTCCCCTCCATGCCACACCCCTCCCTCCCTCAACCCTCCCCCAAGGTCCCCATGCTCCTAATTTATTCAGGAGATCTTGCCTTTTTATACTTTCTACTTCCCATGTAGAATATATCTATGTAGGTCTCTCTTAGTGTCCGTATTGTTGTCTAAATTCTCTGGGATTTGGTTTGTAAGATGGTTTTCTTTGCCTTATGTTTAAAAACCACCTATGAGTGAATACATGTGATAATTGTCTTTCTGTGTCTGGGTTACCTCACTCAAAATAATGCTTTCTAGTTCCAACCATTTTCCTGCAAAATTTAGGCTGTCGTTATTTTTTTCTGCTATGTAGTACTCCATTGTGTAAATGTACCACATTTTTTTTTATCCATTCTTCGATCGAGGGGCATTTAGGTTGTTTA
>PVIU01000631.1:116808-263625 GCA_004026605.1 Ondatra zibethicus
CCAGGCTGGTCTTGAACTCACAGAGATCCGCCTGCCTCTGCCTCCCGAGTGCTGGGATTAAAGGCGTGCGCCACCACCGCCCGGCCATTTCTAACTTTTAAAAATCCTCTAGTGGGATGGAGTTTTGGCTGAGCAGTTAAGAGCAATGTACTGAACTTGCAGAGGACCCAAGTTCGGTTTCTAGCGCCCACGTCGGGCAGCTCACAATCATCTTCAACTCTAGCACTAGGGGATCTGATGCCCTCTTCTGAGCTCACATGGACACACCCACACAGATACACATACTTAGAATTACAGAAGTGGCAGGGTGGTGGTGGCGAAAGCCTTTAATCCCAGCACTCAAGAGGCAGAGACAGGCGGATCTCTGTGAGTTCGAGGCCAGCCTGGTCTACAGAGCAAGTTTGCTCCAAAGCTACAGAGAAACCTTGTCTCAAAAAACCAAAAAAAAAAAAAAAAAAAACCAAACCTTTAAATAGATAAAATCCTCTGATATCCACGTAGAAAAATGGAGAAATTAAGCTCTCAGTGATTTAAATGCACCTGCCCTCACATGGACATACCCACACACATATGCAGACCTATAATTATAGAAGCAAAAACACTAAGTAAATAAATGAATAATAAAACCCTCTGGTATCCAAATAGGATAATGGGGAAATAAAGCTATCAATGACTCAGCGGCAAGGTCAATACAGCCCACCAGATCTACAGGCTCTGACAGCTCTTCCGGTGCCGTTACCATCTGTCTGATGTTTAGCTCTATTGGGATATCATCCTAGCTACTCAAGCACATATCATTTGCATAAAGTTCCACTGCCCTACTCTCAAAATTAATGCAGACATCAAAGCACACATTATTTTATGGTGCTATTTTACATAATCAGAAGAAATGATTTTAAGTGTCAAAGCAGTTGGCACCAACTATTTCATCTGTCCATCTTCCTGCAACTAAGTAAATGTATCCCTGTGACTAAGTCCTAGGCCGTGGGGTCCGAGCAGAAGCGTGGTGTGAAAGTTCACAGGATCCTTCCTATAAAAGGCAGTTGAAATCTTTTCAAAAACTAGTGTAGGAAAACTGGATACACACAAGCAAAAGAATGAAATTGGATCCTTACTGTGCTATATACAAAAATTAATTCAAGATGGATCAAAGACCCTAATATAATAGGTAAACTAAAAATGCTAAGAAAAGAAGAGAAACTATATTTGACTGGCATATAACTGCTTTGATATGATATCAGAATTACACTTAAGGAAAATCGCTGGGCACAGAATCCCAGCACTTGGGAGGCTGAGGCAAGAGTTCAAAGCCAGCCAGAACAGCAGAGTGAGACACTATGTAAACTAAAAAGTATAAATTGGATTGTAACAAGAAAAATCTTTTGGGGGGAGCAAACAATATTACCAATAGAATGAAAAGACAACCTGGGGAGTGGGAAAGATAATACAAGTTCTACATCTGACAGGAGTCAAAATCCATACCACACGATACAAAATAATCCGATTAAAACATGGACAAATGAATTGAACAGACAGATCTTTTTCCAGGGAGATGAACTAATAACCAACAAGATGCTCATGTTACTAATCATTAGGGAGGCGCAAATCAAAAGCACTGTGAGGGCCAATTTAGCTCATCGTGATACAACTCTTTAAGCAAACAAACAAAAACAACCCAGAAAACAGGTCGTGGTAAGAAGTGGAGAAATGTCCACTTTATGCATTACGTTTGAGAATACAAAATGGCGCAGCTTCTGGGGGAAGAAAGAGCATCTGTATAGTCATGCTCACGGTCGCATTCTTCACAGAAACCAAAAAGCAAAGGAGCAACCCGACCACCTACTAGCAAACACATGGGCTTATGTATGCCATGGAATAACACCCAGCCTTGCAAAGGGAATTTTGGTATAAGCTACATAACAAGTGAACACTGCTGCCATGTTATCCGCGGAACTAGACCAGTCATAGACAAATAAATGTTGGCAGGACTCCATTCATGGATTTGGAGTCATCAGATCACAATGACAGAAGGCAGAGCGGCTGCCAGCAGCTGAAGAGAGAATCATTATTTAACGAAGTTTCTGTTTTAGAGGATAAAAAGAATTCTAGATATGATGCTGGTAATGGCTGCACAGCAAGGTGAATGTGTTTAATGCCAAAGAATTCCCTAAACCATACACTGAATATGGTTAATCTGTGAAGCTTATTGTATAAATCTGCCATGGCTACATGAGAGGCTGTTGGTATATGCTCTTTTTTTCTTCCCTTCCCTGGCTGGAATGCAGATACATGCCTGGAGCAGAAAGTCTATCCTCGAACCTCACCAATGTACACTGCACAGCTCTAAAGGGGTTACAGAGAATGTACCGATTTTTACACGGCAGGGAAAGTACTCCATCTTGTCCAGCCACTCCCTGCTCTTTTTGATCTGTCCCTTGCAAATAACAGTAGAGGTTGTATCTACGCATACCATATATACCTTTGTTGTACAGGACTGTCCTCTGAGCCACATTGCCAACATCCTCAGGAATTCTGCTGGGCCTTCTCCCAAAAAGTCACCACAACAGAGCCTGTTCCCTCAGGGAAGGAGGGGGCAAGGAGTGTCATAGGGCTATGACCGAGTATCCAGCTGCTATTCCCAGCCAGCCAGATGCAATTCTGTCCTAATTACATATTACCAGGAGCACCCCCAGCCTGTAAATAAGTAACCCCACCATGCTTTGTAAGGAAGCCCAATAAACTCACTGGTTCCCCAGAGTAAACTTGAGGGGAATCGTGCCTGTTTGTTGGAGGGACCTTTGGAGAAAGGGTAAATGTTTACATCTCCCCCAGGGGAGACATCCTAATACCTTAGGACTCAAGGATTCATAGCCTTTCTAGCCGGAGGCTTATGCACAGCTGTAGTAAAAATGAGAAGATTCCAAACATACGTTAAATTCTGAGCATAAAGAAAATCTAGTCAGAGAAAAAAAAGTAACATAAAAGTCTTATTTTCAGTTCATGTTATGGATCATGTTAATTGCCCCATTGATAATAATAACTACCGTAAGACTATAAAATAGTCTGCTAATAGAGGTCTGTTGTTAAAAGTAAGGCAATTCTTTGTAGGTATAGTGTAAATATAAATGGAGAAACTGTAGGGATTTTTGCAGCCTAACTTGGGCAAAAACAAAAGGTGGCATGCTTGTTTACATATGCAAAAGATGTATAATATAGGCGACATTTACAAAACAGTGTGTATTAGTCTCTGTCTTTAAGATATCTGAATTATGCCTGTAAATTCTCAAAACATGGCTGTGAAAATTGTCCCAACACAGGATCGAGTCCCCTGTCCAGAGTCACAAATATTAAATGTGCAGTCAGGAGAATTGTATAGCTACGTAAGAGGAGTGGGAGCAGCAGAGAACTGCGGGGAAGTAGGGAATGTTTCTCCTCCTCTTCTCATTTCAGATTTACATTACAAAGATGATGCTTTACAATTAAACAGTGGAGAGCAAAGAAACTCTATTGAAGATTCTACAGATTGGGTAAAAAAGGAGTGAGCCTTCAAATAGAGGAAACACCAAATTTTAGGAAGTGTGCTCTATGTATAATACGGTGTGATGAATATTTGAAGAAACTGTACTTGGGGCTGGAGAGATGGTTCAGTGGTTAAGAGCACTGGCTTCTCTTCCAGAGGTCCTGAGTTCGATTCCCGGCAACCACATGGTGGCTCACAACCATCTGTAATGAGATCCGGCGCCCTCTTCTGGTGTGTGGGCATACATGGAGGCAGAATGTTGTATACATAATAAATAAATAAATCTAAAAAAAAAAAAAAAAAAGAAAGAAAGAAACTGTACTTGGACCCAGAAAGCCGACAGCTTCCATAAAGAATACAAAGCAATATAAAGGAGAAATTATACCAATGAAAGAAAATTAAAATACACTGAATGATGTTGTACCCACACAGTTCTGGGGGTGGTCATAGCAGACATCGAAGTGTCTAGCCTTTCACTGTGCCCTGGCTCCTGCCATGGTCAGTGTCTAACTGCCCCAGAGGTTGTTCTCGCCTCTCCCCATCTTCAGAACCTCACAAAGAGGCCCATGCTTCCAACTGGCCAACAGCCCCCACCCAACAACTGATCTCAGGAGTTGGTGCATAAGCGCTACTGCGTCTTCAGGCTTTCTTGGGATTCTTTGAGTCATCTGTTTCTAACAACTGCCCAGTTTCCCTGTGAAATGAAGCTCCAGCTGCTTAATGGAATAGCCTAGTGGATACATCCTTCATTAGCTGTCTTTTAAAAAAGAGAGAGAGAGAACACCCCCTCTGAAGGCTAATCTTCATTAACAAATTGACTGGATTTAGAGCCACCAGAGAGAAACACACCTCTGACTGTGTCTGTGAGAGCATTTCGGAGCCGCTAAAGGGAGGTGGGAAGACACATCCCGAAGGCAGAGTGTACTATCTGGTGGGGGTGGAGGACCTGAAGGAAAAGGAGAAAGTGCGTTGAGCACCACCTTTGCTGGGCCGCTCTCCCTAGCCTGTCTGCGGATACGAGACAAGCTGCCTCAGGCTCCTGCCGCAGACTTCCTCATAGGACCAGACTGCCTTGAAAGCCAAAACAAACTCTTCCTGAAGTTCTTTGGTGATATTTTTTCACAGCACAGGAAAAGTAGGAATTCAGATGCCTCTGGAAGGAATAAACCTGAGAGACACACCTGCTCTCAGAGTGCCTGGGATTCTTGAGTTTACCAAGAGACGTGGGACCAGCAAGAAAGCAGAAAGCATTCAGACAGTCCCGCCCCATGGGAATATTAAGTTTACCAAAATTGTTTTTGTTTGTCAGGAGGAAGACAAGTGGCCTGATTTAACCTGCACAGGCCTCTGAGATCCATGTATTGGATAAAGCCATGAGGACTTCGATGTTTGAAGTTGGATGTTTTGAAAATGTTAAGTTTGTCAAATAATAAAAGATCACTAGAGGTGACTGGAGCGTTCCTCATAGGTCCGCCAGCTTACACATTTATTACATGGCAAATACCCCACCGTGTGCAGCTTCAGGCTGGGGTATTAACTATGTGGCAAATGCCTTCTCCATGAGCAGTGTCAGGCTGGGCTCTGTGGAGAACATACAGAACAACACTGTTTATTCTCTGCCTTAAAATTACTGAGTCCTGGTGCCGCTTTGTTAAGGAAAGTATCAGCAGAACCTACCTTTCCAATCTTCCAGGAACCAGATGTTCATGCTGGATTTTAACTTTTAAGAGAAATAAATTGCTAATGGACACTTTCTGTCTGAATACATTTTAATGCCCAAGTTAAACCAAATACTGTATTTTTGTGCATTTTTCAATCTCCAGAGGCTGAAGGGAAAAAAAAAAGCATAAATCTAAAGAGATAGCTCAGCAGTTAAGAGCAATGGCCACTCAACCAGAGGACTCAGGTTTGATTCCCAGCACCCCGAGGTTAGAAACAATCATCTGTCACTCCAGTTCCAGGAGACCTGATGCCTCTTTAGGCCTTTACAGGCACCAGGCATGTGCGTGGTGTATAGACACACATGCGAGCAAAACAACTATACACATACAATTTTTTAAAATTAAAAGAAAAAATACACTTTCTTCTAAAATCCAACTTTGAGTTACGTTTTAAATGCTATTATGAAACATGCAAGGAGTTTGTACTTGGATGCAAACTAAATAAAATGTAATTTAACTCTTTCATCAGGTAATGGCTGTGTCACTGTGCAGTTCCTTTTCAAATGTCAGAGGTCTAACATGTTTCAGATTTGACAGATGAAGGGGATACCTGAGAGAAAAGCAGACAGATTCAACAGTAGTAGTTTATGACCTTGGACCACTAAGGACAAGTGACCTTTCCCCTGCAATGTTTCCAAGATCTGTGAGAAAAGAATAACTCTCAAACTTAAATGGGTTGATACTGTGTATTAATGCTTTTGGCAAAATCAAATCATAGTTATTTGAAAGCAAGCTTTCAGGCGCCCACCCAAGAGTAAGAAAGAACCACATGTACTCAAGAAGGCATGATAAAGGCAAATGAATTTAAATTAGATTTCAAGGATTTTTGTTTTTTATACTGGTATACCATTTGTGTTTTAATAAAACTTTTGCATGAAGATCAGAGGGCAAAGCAACCATACTAGTCAGCCAAACAGGCCAGGGAGTGGTGGCACACATCTTTAATCTCAGGACTCAGGGAGACAGAGGCAGATGGATCTCTATGAATTCAAGGCTACTCTGGGCTACACGAGATTGAATCTGTCTAAAAGAGAAACAGAGCTCACACAAAGGTGATCCTAGCACTTGGGATCCCACGTCTTTAATTCCAGCACTAGGGAGGTAGAGACAGGAGTGAAATGGCTGGGGGGAAAGGGGAATATAAAGGGGAAGAGACAGGAACTCAGTAAGTGTGGATGTGGGATGTGGAGTCTTCAGGATGAATGGAGACAGGATCTCACCCATTTTTAATCTGAGGTAGAGGTAAGAGCCAGGGGCTGGCTGCTTTGCTTTACTGGGATGAACCCCATTATCTGTCTCTGGGTTTTTATTATTTGTGCTACAGCTTTTGCTTTGACTTTTGAGAAAACATTTTGAGCCCTGTTTAACAGACATTTTTACATTTTATTAAGAGTAAATCAGAACTGAAATCTTTTGAACAGCTTTGTCTTTCTTGTGCTTTAAACAACTGCTACTTTTAATCCAATCCAGTAGGCAAGGCAAATAATACAAACTCCAAAGAGTTTCAAGTTCCCAAGTGATGCGTGATGATAACATTAACATTTTATGGGGCTAAGAGAGGCTCAGAAGTTAGCAGAATTGCTTCTATTCCAGAAGATTCAAGTTCAGCCCCTACCACCCACATTGGGTGGTCACAACTGCCTATATAATTCCACTCCATGGGATGAGCGCGCGTGTGCATGCGCACACACACCCACACCCACACACAGAGTTGAAAAAAATAAACAAGTTATAAAACTGCTTGTTCCCTGAAATGTTTTTCTGGCTGGTTGAAAATGCTGACCCTGCTATAGAAAGATAGCCCCTTGCTATTGCCTTGCTTCAACATTCGATGAAAGGCCTAGAAGTGGCCATTTTGTGTTGGCTCTGCACCCAGATTGCCAGTAATATAAACTATTACTATTAAGTTTATAGTATGACATTGTGTAGAATATTAAACCAAATCTAAGCCCTATGTTCCATGTATAAGACAGAGAAAATTATAGTATGCCTATCATAGAATTATTTTTAAAGTAATAATATTAATTCTCTGAGAAATTCCTAGTATATTTTGATCATACTCACCCTTACCTTCCCCAAGCTGCTCCTAGATCTGCACACACCTTCCTACACACCCAACTCTGTGTTTGTTTTTTAGATATTCATCCAATCCATTTTGTGTTTTCCAAATATTCTTGAATATGAGGCCTGCCCTGCAGTGTGCTCAACTTACCAGGTGTCATACTCTGAAACTGACTCTCAGCAACTACTCAATGTCAATATCTCCTCAGCTAGGGGTGGCACTTCATGCCTACCTCCCCCCACTCTATGCTAGGATTTGTTTGGCTTGAACTGTCACAATTGCTGAGAGTTCATATATACAACTGCTCTGTAGTGTCCAGAAAACATCTTACCACTCCCGGCTCTTAAAAACATATATGCATGCAGAATACTGTATACATAATAAATAAAATCTTTTTTTCCTTTTTTTATATATTCTTTTATTTTTCATTCAAAAAAAAATAAAATCTCCCATTCCCTCTTCCTCAATGATCCCTGATCTGTAGGGGAGAATGTGTGATACAGAGGTTCCACTTAGGGCCCAGCACTCTGAAATCTCTAAAACTATGCATGTTGATTATCATTTACTGCAAATAGAAGCTTTTCTGAGTGGGGCCGAGGGATGCACCAGTCTGTGGGTATAGGGTAAGACATGAGGAGATACTTTAATATAATGTCCTTTTAGTAGAATAGTAGTAGATACTTCTCTCCTAGGGCCTGGAAACAGGTTCTTTGTCCCAGAAACAGTGCCAGGTATGGGTTCCATCTCATGGAGTGCTGATTGAATTTAAGGCCCGCTCCCATGGGCATATCCAGGACAGTCATTATTGCAGCTCACAGTGTTTGTAGCTGGATGAGACTGATGGCAGATTTTCTCCTCCTGCCTAGGACCTTTCAGCACTATGAAAGTTACCCTGGAGGGATGAAGCTTCCAAATCGGTACCCATTTGGTTTCTCCATGTCTTATGACTTGTATACGTGGTGTCTTCAGCAACAGTATGTTACTGTCAAGTTTGGGAGAGTAAACCAAAACAATAGTGATAGCCTGTGATGTTTGGGGATCTATGGGATCCCATTCGCCAACTACTCAAAAAAAGGTAACCTGTTCCTGGTACTGGGTTTTTTGTTTACTAGCAAGTAGTAACAGGTTTGGGTATTGTCTCCCTTATTATAAAGTAACTCCATTTAAGTTCTTCTTATGTATGAATGTGTGGATATTTTAGGAAGCTTCGCTAGTAGTAGGATTCCATGACTTTTGAAAGGTCCTTAGTGCTAGCGATCCACCCCAATCTGTCCTCTTCACTGCACTTCCATCTCCCACCCCATTTAACACTTAGTGTCCTATTTTCCTTGCCCCTTTTACATCACCATAAGACTCTTAGAAAGTAGTCCCCAGAGTGCTGCCTATGGTAACTATGCAATGGACATTAACTGTGTTTGCCTTACTTACAGATAGTTCAACTTCGGTGGAAAAATGAACATCATGCTGATGTAGAAAAAGCGTATTAATATAGAAATTCCAACATCCTTATAACATCAACAGAAACAGAATTTTGTTATTTGTGATTATTCTTATTTACTATCTAGCAAAATCCCTTTGACCAGAATTTAAGCAGTCCTGTGAGCAGAAAGAAGGGAAAACAAAGCATAGCCATTTAACAGCAAAATCAATGTTATGTATTCTCCATCCTATCCTTACTATACTACATAGGAAGCAAATAATGTTATGTATTCTAAGCAGCTTGTCAGAAGCTATAATATTATTATTACATAATAACAATAATATTACATTCACAACTATGATGAACCCTTGTCCTCAGAGCATAACAGACATTGCCATCTACCAGAATGGCTGTATAGCATGAATAATTAAAAATCTAGAGACAGATGTAGATGCAAGTTTCTGTCCCGCCTGGTCCGGTAGCTGTTCAGTCCCAAAGAAACATACAGAGGCTTATTAATTTTAAACCGTTTGGCCTATTAGCTCAGGCTTATTATTAACTAGCTCTTACAACTTAAATTAACCTATAATTCTTGTCTATGTTTAGTTATGTGGTTTGTTACCTTTTCTCAGTGAGGCATTCTCATCTTGCTTCCTCTGCATCTGGGTAGCCAATGACTCCCTCTCTTTCCTCTTCCCAGAATTCACTTAGCCTGGTTGCCCCACCTATACTTTCTGTCTGGCTACTGGCCAATCAGCATCTTATTAAACTAATATGAGTGACAAATCTTAACAGTGTGCAAGAGCATTATCCCACAGCATTTCTCCTTTTATACTTTTCAAAACAAGAACTCTGAATCTAATCTCCTTTGTTTAGCTTTTTTCCTGATCATTATCCATAACAACTTGTAATCAACACTCTAAATAAAGACAAACATCCATAACTCATTTTTTTGTGTGTGAATGTGGGCATAGTTTTCTAAGCTACTTTCTGCTGATTGGGGCCATTGATAATCTTATGGGAACCCAAAGAAAATTTAGAATTATGGTCTAGTACGGAATGGAGTATTCTGTGAAGCTAGATCATCTCAACTAGCAGTTTGAGGCTGTTTTGGATGTAAACTCAGAAGAAAATGCAACCGAGGTGCTCTGAAATATTGGATCATCTGGGCCATTTTTTCCCATTGGAGATTTTTCAGAGGGTCTTCCTCAATCAAACCTCATTTTTATTAAACCAGAATGAATCCACAACCTCTCATTTCCTGTGGAAACAAAGGCAAAACCTTTTCTCCAAAGTAACATATCTTTTGACTCAAATTTTGAAGTCAAGGCATTTTCAAAATATATATGTTGAATTAATCCAGCAGCATTTATAATCAAAAGTCTTTTAGCAGCTGTTGTTCTTCCCTCAGCAGTCAAACAATTTAAAGACAACATAGTAACATACAGTGTTCAGATTCTCTGTGTGTGTTCCATCTTTATGTGGCTTTAAAAAAAAACTCTATTTTTTTATTTTTACTCTTTAATTTCTGTCTTTTTGAGATAGGGTTTCTCTGTATATTTTTGGCCATCCTGGAACTCACTTTGTAGACTAGGCTGGCTTCAAACTCACAAAGATATACTTCCCTCTGCCTCCCAAGTGCTGGAATTAAAGGTGTGGGCCACCACACCCAACTACTCTATTTCTTTCTCTTTTTTTCTTTTTTCTTTTTTTTAGGACTTTCTCTATACTTTTTATTTCTCTCCCAAGCCTACACATATTTTAAAACACACTGTATATCGTTTAGAGTTTTTTTTTTTCCATCTGAATCTGTCTTTACTGTGTATCTCCTTTTTTTTCTGACCACATGAGTTTTTGTGGCTAGGATTAAAGCTGCAGCTTTGGCAGCTAGCTCCACCTCATTCCTTAGCTTTTTGATAGTCTAGCTTCATGGCAGAGGTACTGGCAGGAGCCAGATTTATTGTCACAATGCTGTGAAGTTTCTAGGTCCATGCTACCACCAAGAAGCCTGATGCTGGCTGCTCATAAACACCATTTAAGTGTTTGATGGCAGAGCCTCTTAAAAGAACTGCTAGCTTTTTGCCGCTAATGTTGAGTCAGGAAGTCTCTCTTAAAGGAGATGCACCTCTACTCACTGCCAGCAAACAGAGCCTAACAGAGAAAAGATGGTAACCAAGAAGTTGCGCTTGACTCTGTTTGTCTATCTAGAATCCTTTTTTAAGCCTTCTCAGGCGTTATGTGGAAATTTTTGCCAAACATTTGGGTGCCATTTGTAGACACAAGTTTCTGTCATGCCCAGTCCTAGAAACACACAGAAGCTTATATTAATTTTAAATCATTTGGCCTCATTTGTTCAGGCTTATTATTAACTAGCTCTTACAACCTAAATTAACCCATAATTCTTGTCTATGTTTAGTCATGTGGTTTGGTACCTTTTCTTAGTGAGGCATTCTCATCTTGCTTCCTCTGTGTCTCGGTGGCCACTGACTCTTTCTGTTTCCTTTTCCCAGAATTCACTTAGTCTGGTCACCTTTCCTATACTTCCTGCCTGTATACTGTCTACTGTCCAATCAGCATTTTATTAAACTAATATGAGTCACAAATAGTGTATAAGAGCATTATCCCACAGCAGATAGATATTAGAGTTCAAACTGAAGATCAGAGAAAAAAAGCAGCCAACCACTAGAGAGACCTTTTACCTCTACCAAATCTTCAGACCAAAAGGGCAAGATCCTGTCTCCATAAATTCTCAGACTCCACACTCCACTGCATTCCTGACTCTTCCCCTTTATATTCCTTTCTCTGCCCAACCATATCACTGCAGTCTATACTTCCCTAGTGCTGGGATTAAAACTGTGTGGCTTCCAAACACTGGAATTAAAGGTGTGAGCCACCACCACCTGGATCGATCTCGTGTAATCCAGGGTAGCCTTGAACTCACAGAGATCTGTTTGCCTCTGTCTCCCAAGTCCTGGGATTAAAGGTGTATGGCACTACTCTCTGGCCTCTAGTGGCTTAGCTTTACATTTTGATCTTCAGGCAAGTTTTATTTATTAAAATACAAATAAAATATCATTATATAGCTGTGGTTGCTCTCAAGCGACCCTCAGTAAGGTCTGGCCTGTTGATGGTCCTCCATAAAAGGAAGGGGCTGGGAATGTCATTAGTTCATCAATTAACATCTCAGCCACTTCCCCTTGTTCACCTCCCAGCTGCATGTAATTCTTCCCCGGGTACAGTGTTTGGGAGGTTTAGTATATGGAGTCTGGAAGGTTAACTGAAGATAACCACACACCTACAGGGAAGTATCATCCTGTTGGCATGAAACTTTTCATATAGCTTGTCCAGTGGGGGCTGTTTGTGCCTTTGTATGTAAGCTGAATAAATTCATTGTTTTACCTAGCCAGATTTGAATAGGATTGTTACTTTGATTATTGGTGCTCTTTCTGGGATGAATAGACATTTTGTCAATGTCTGCCCAGGAAAAGTTTACACAGCATATTCAACAAGTAATTATTAACTTATTCATGCCAAGAAAACACCCGGTGCTAGGAAAATTGGAACAAAGTCTCAATTTCCTTTTCCATGCATATTGAATAGGAATATATACTATAAAAGTGCAGCATAAGTATGTAACTTAGCACTTACAGATTGACTATGCAGAGAAATAATTTTGGTGTGCAGAGGATCCAACCTGTATTTGGGGTATCTCATATTAGTGGTATGCTATATTGATCAGTATAGTACATGGGCCATTATATCAATAAATTAGTATATAACATAAAATAAAATATTATAATATATTATATAATATATAAAATAATATAAATATATAATTATGCAATTATAATATAATATACTATATTAATAAATCAGAATGCTACTTGATCCTAAAATAGGATTTTTAGAAATTAAGCTAGCATGAAATTGGGCTGGGCACACAGCTAAGCAGGTAAAAGCACTTGGAGTGGCAATGAAGACGCACGTTTGAGACCCAAGACTCACATAGAAAGCCATGTGCAGTGGTGCACATCTGTAACCCCTGAACTCTTATATAGAAATGGGAGGGACAGGTAGGAAAACTGACTGGAAACGTGAAGGTCAGTTAGCCTGAAGTACACGGCACAGCAGCAGGAGCAAGCAAGACCATGCCTCGAAAGGTGTAATGAGTTATTTTGTTTTCTGACCCCCACACTGGTTCTGCAGCATATGTAAACATACATATGTACATATATACACACATACAAATTAATTCATTTCTTAAAAACTCTGTAAAATTAAACAAGTATAAAAAGTTTACTATGTGCAGCCAGTTGAATAAGAAGATGAGGGATCTTTCCACTCTTCAAATGCATAATCCTTGGTGAGGAAATAAACCCCAAAAGGATACCCAATACCCAAAGTGTGCTGATAACAAGCAGGTTATTGAGAGTTCAGAGGAAGGGTTGTATGACGGGAAGGGCATTCTAAAGTCTACATGAATAACACATGAATGGTGGGGTGAAGGAATGGGTACAGGCACCAAGACACTCATTTGTGAATCAATAAAAGCTATGGAACCTCCCTCCGAAAGATTGTACATACAGTGCGCCTCAAGATGTTTACATACCATTAATTTTATTGCTTTAAAATGGATTTCTATATGATTCACAGTTTTTTATTTATTTTTACTTGAAAAGACTTTTATTACATATATTCATTGTACATGGGGGCTTTTCTACATACAGACCTTTAAAAACTATTTTAAATGATTTTCAAATTTTTATTTATACATATGTGTATGTGTCCATGTGGGTGTATGCCATTTGTGAGGCCAGAAGGACACGGTCAGATCCCCTATAGTTGGAATTACCCAAAGTGGGTGCTGGGAACCAAACTCAGACCTTCTGAGAGAACATCAAATACTCATAACCACTGGGCATCTCTACACACCCATAAGACATTTACAGGGACACACCACACATCGAGGCATGCTCCTCACATCCCCATAAGACATTTACAGGGACACGCCACACATCGAGGCATGCTCCTCACATCCCCATAAGACATTTACAGGGACACGCCACACATCGAGGCATGCTCCTCACATCCCCTTGCCCCTCCCTGTCAGTCCTTTACACAGCTTTGTTTCTACTTTCATGTTTTATATACATACTCATAATTTTATGTTTGTGTATAAAATCTAGTAACCACTTAAAAGAAAAAAATTATTTGTCTTTTACAAATTCACTTGCATGATTATCTTCAGTTGCATCTGTTTTCCTGTAAATATATCATGGCTGGAAAAATTCCCTTGTGTGTGTGCACGTGTGTGTGCATCTATGCATGCGTGTACATGCATGTGTGATGGCATTTTCTTTATCCATCTCTGTTCTTGGACACCAAGGCTGGTTCCATGACTTACCTATTGTGAACAGAGTTAAAGCAAACACCAATGTGAAGCATCTCCCTAACTCTGTAAGCTCTCTCTTCATTTATTAACTATTTTTTTTGACGTATGGAAGCTTTGTAATTGCATGAGATCCCTTTTGTTGGCACCATTTCCTTAGAGACTGGATTTCTACTCAGAAATTCCTTGCCTGTGCCTATATCTTGAAGTGGTTTCCGTACTTTTTCTTGTAATAGTTTCAGAGCTCGGGATTCACATTGGGCTCTTGGATTCACTGGAGTTGATCTTTCTACAGAATAAGGGGGAAGGATATAGTTATATTTTTTCACGTGTAGATAATACAGGTTTTCCAGTACCACTTGCTGAACAAACTATATTTTCTCCAATGTATATTTTTGGCATCTTTTAAAAAGCTCAGGTGGTTATAGTTGCTTGACTTTGTCTGGGTCTCTCTGTGCTCCACCAGCGCCACGCTGTCACTACGGCTCCGTGCTCCACCACCGCCATGTTGTCAGTATGGTTCTGTGCTCCACCAGCGCCACGCTGTCACTACGGCTCCGTGCTCCACCACCGCCATGTTGTCAGTATGGTTCTGTGCTCCACCAGCGCCATGTTGTAAGTATGGCTCCGTGCTCCACCAGCGCCATGTTGTCAGTATGGCTCCGTGCTCCACCAGCGCCATGTTGTTACTATAGCTCTGTGCTCTACCAGCGCCATGTTGTTACTATGGCTCTGTGCTCTACCTTGAAATCAGGTGCATTGACGCCTTCTCCATTATTATTTTTTTCCTCAAACTTTCTTTGGCTGCCCAGAGTCTCTTGTAGTTCCAAATGATTTTTAAAGACTGTTTCTGTTTAGAAAAATGAATTTTCCTTATATATTTTTTAAAAAAATTCTTTGCCAAGGAAGGTTATAGAAATGGCTCAACAACTAAGATCATGTTCTGTGCTTACAGAGGAGCCAAGTTTGCTTCCCAACACCCACACCAGGTGATACTTAAACAGCTGTAACTCCAGCTCCAGAGGACCCAAGGGACTCCTTTGGCCTCCCCAGGCACTTGCACTCATGCACACATAACCAAACACAGACTCACACAAAAACACATAATTAATAATTAATAATGTTTTTAAAAGGAATCTTAAACAGACAACACCACTTGGCTAAGGGCTAGGGCAATGGCTCAGCTGGTACAGTCCTGAGCTAAAGCTGCAGACCCATGCTTTCTTTTATTGACTTCTAAGGCCAGGTGTGGTACTGTACACTTGTAATCCCAGGACTGGGGAGCCAAACGGACCCTTGGGGCTTGCAGGCCAGTTAGGCTACTCAGCACGTTTCAGGCCTGTGAATGACTGTCTCCAGAAACATGGTGGATGGCACCCATGGAATGATACTGTTATCTTCTGGCCTTCAGAGGAACATGTACACATATGCGTGTGCACGCACGCACGCACACACACAATCCCTTGATTAAGATTTACCTCTCTCTTGTGGATTATTTGTTGAACTAGGCAAAGAGGTGTTACATTTGTTTATACTGCATTTGTTTAACTATGCAAAGCTCTGTTGCGTTTGCAGTAATTCAATAAAGTTAACCTGTGCTCAAAGAGGTGGGGTTAGCAACTGGTTGAAAGGAAGTAGCAGAGAGAAACCTAGCATAGGAGTTTTTAGTTGGGGTGGTGTGGAAGGAGGGTGGCTTCCAAGGATGCCTGCTGAGAGAAAGTTAACCAGTTTCTACTCTCTCTTGGCTCACAGGTTTTCACTCTAGCCTTTGAATCTTGAATTTTATTATAATCATAGAGTTTTAGTTAAAGCTGCCTTTGTCTGGGAGAACAGAATCCACCCCCTCCCCAGGCTATGACCTTAGTAGCTGGCAGCTAGTAGCTTAAAGCACCAGCCACTGTGATAAGGTAAAACAGCATTTTGATGCTTCAACGTGTGGCATGACCACAGGGATGGAGGGGTCAAGCCAGCCAGCTCTGCTGTAGTTGCCATCTGGGCCTCCCTGCATGAACTTTTAGAGTAGGTGATTGTAACTTGACAAATAGCAGGCTCAAGTTTGCAAAGTTTTGGAGGGCTTGACTTTGCTTCTGACACCAATTTCTGTCCAGTGAAGAGTGTCATTCCTTCAAGACTGTGGTGACTGTGATGATGGACCCAAACAAGACTTGGTGTGCGGAGCCTTTTCTTTGCTGAATACTGCAGTTAACCTAGAGGAGAGCAGACTAGCCTTTGCAGAAGCTAGATGGACATGGCTCTCCTGTCAGTCACCTCTGTCCCACTTTAATGTGTAAAGATTATCATGGTTGGCTAGAAGTGAGTGGAGGCAGATGGATCTCTGTGAGTTCGAGGCCAGCCTGGTCTACAGAATGTGTTCCAGGACAGTCAAAGCTACACAGAGAAACCCTGTCCCCCAAACCAAAAAACAACAAATAAAAAAAAAAAGATTTTGAAGACAGTGCTGACTTGCAAAATTTTCCAGAGGAGGTTCCTAATGTAAGTTTTTTAGTGTGCTATGAACATAATAGGTGGAGGACCTGGAGACACCACACCCAGCCATTCACTCAGCGGCAGGCTGAAAGAAATTGCAATTGCCCAAAGTTCCTCTAAGCCACATTCCAAACAGCAGGAACACCACCAGCTCCGGAGTAGGTGACAGCACCTCAGTTTTCTTCCTCCTTGTCACCAAGCTTTGACATTTCTAGGGCATGTGACTGCACTGTAACCAGGTGCCATTTTTTGTTTTGTTTTAAAACCTGAATTGATTCTTAAGGGTTCTTTGTTAAGGTGCAATCTAAATTTGACTAGTTTAGGTCTTTCCTCACACAGGTAGCTCTGTTCTGTGGGGGAGGAGGCTCCGTCAAGCCCTTCAAACAGCTCACAGTGACTCTGGCTAATTAGCAAATGGTAAAGTTGTCATTTTAAGAGGAAAGTGATAAAGTGCAAGACTAAGGACTCCTGATGCGTCTCTTGGTGCCTCTGTGGTGAGCATTGTTCAGGGCTATGCTGATGCTTCCGGCTTAGTCAGAATTAGGCTGTTTCAGGAAGCAAGACCGTCTTCAATTCTGCTTACTGAGTGTGAATACCCTTCACAGGAGAACAATACAGGACCAAAGAGCTTAAATTCAGAAGGCTTAACTGCTTGTACTTGTTTACCTTGTGCCAATACTCTTCAAGCAAGAACATTCAAAAGGCCTAAATTTGATGTACTTTGTTGAAATTGTTGAGGTAGCCAAAGTGGGGCTCTGGAATTTGAAAGCACGTTCACTGCATGTGCTGAACATTGCTGCACTATAGGTGTTTGTTCTTGCTACTGTCAATCTTTCCATTGTTAATTTCCCTAAGTTCTTGTCCACAATACAAGGACATTTGCAAAGCAAAACCTAGTCTTTATCGACAATGTTGATATGTCAGAAGCACTGTGTATGCACCTTGTCGGTACAAAACATCTCCGTTGAAAAAGTTGTTCTATGTAAATGACACAAAACCATCCCTGTGGTTTTCTGTCCTACTGAGACAGGAATAGAATTCCAATAATGGGAGCTGGGGGCAACATAGTTTTTATTCTTTTTACATTTTACAATCATTTCAACAAGGGTATCCAGCAGGATATTTGAGAGGGCCTAATTTAATTTCTGAGTAAACAACATAGTTTCAGCTATTACAAAGAATCTAGCGATAAAAATATGAGATAAATGGCTAAATATTTTTTAAAAATGCTGAAATAATTTTTGTCAAATGAAGCATCTGCCACATTTACCATGAAATGTTATATGTAACTACTTTATAATTCTATCAGAACAAATTTAAATAGTTTATCCAATATGGCAATAGGTAATTTCTGATTGCCATGTTGCTCAGGTGTGTTTTTTCTTAGTGTGGCAAAAATGTAATTGTCCAGCACTCATGCAGAGATGTCTAAAAGAGGGGTATTATAGCCCTATTTATATCCTCCAAAAGCACATTCTAGAAAAATGTGATAGGAAACATACATCCTAAAGAACACAGTTTTCTCTTCTTTCTCACTTTCATTGTTTCTTTAAAACAACGACTCTTAGTGGTAGCCTTTCATCTACTAAAGAAGATGGCAATTACTAAGATTTTAACTCTCTGGACCTACAGGGAAACAGCTATTCTTATTGTGCTTGGTATACTCTATGTACAGAACACAAACAATGACTATAGAGTTTTTAACTGAAAGCATCCTTATTTCACTGCCATTTTTGAAATGTAGTTTTTCAGTTTAATGCTATTTTCCCCTTAGCCTTTTTAAAGTATTACTTGACTGCCTCTGGATTCTCTTGCCATTGTTAAGGCTGCTGGTTTGATTGATATTTCAGCACTCAGAGGCAGAGGCAGGAGGATCTCTGAGTAAGAGGCCAGCTTAGTTTACATAACAAGTTCAGGACAGCCAGGGCTGTATACTGAGCCTGTTTCTTTTTCTTAATTTAGTGATTATCATTTTGGAGGGTTCCTATCAATGTGTTCTATTTAAGATAGCTCATTTTTATTACAATGTGTCTAAATGTGAATTTGTAGTTTTTTGTCCTATATTGATTCCAATCTTTTACATTCTGCACATCATAGTATGCTAGTATTTGAAGTCTGAAGTCTTTACGGATAGAACTCTGCTTTCCCTTAGTACTCGTGCAGGGTTTATTGTATGTATTTATATGTGTGCATGTGCACATTTGTGCTCCTGTAAGCTTGTGAAGGTCAAGTGAAAAATTGTAGGAGTTGGTTCTCTCCTACCATGTGGATACCAGGGACTGAACTGAGGTCAACAGGCATGACAGCAAGCACCCTTACCCACTGAGCCATTTTGCTGGCTTAACAACTAATTTTTATTGTACATTCATTAGGCTGAAATTGGAAAAATCCCAAAGGTGTGCTTTTCTACAGAAAAGATCTCTGATTACTTACGTTAGGCATCACTTAATTTCTTGTCCTGGCCACAGGGAATATATTTAAACCCTAGAACACATTATAGTCTTTGCTTTTCCTCTTAAAGCTATGACGAGGATAAATGGGTTTCCTTATTTACTCTATGGAAGGCTGATTCTTCCGTTATTCATTTGCTGAGCCTGGAGCCTCTTCAAGTGTCTCAGAATTAGCGCCGCACATGCTCAGAGACCTGGTGATTCCCTGAACCTCTGAAATCTGTAGTGTGTCTGGAACTCAAGGTTCCTGATCTCAGAATGTGTCCTCAAAAGAGTCATATTCACTGACTTCAGCTTCCAGCTTCTTTTCTTTTGGGGGGGGGAGGTGGTAAATATGGGGGGCAGTATCTTGAAAGCTCTACTGCACACTGAAAAGCATGTTTGTTTTTGCACCTTATTCGGGATTTTAGGAGACTTGCTATGGGAGGAGCTAACTGCCCAGCTGGTTTACACTGCTAGGGCCAAAGCCCTTTATCATTTCATTTCAAAAGGAAAATATAGTCTTTACTAAGGGCAAAATCCTTAGTGGTCATGATTGGTTGTCATGAGAAAAAAGGTCCTGGGCATCTAACGGAAGGCCAGGCACATAACACGCATTATCTCACTGGCTGTAATAGCAGTGACTTGAAGCCACAGGGCAGTGACCTGAGAGTGTGAGTCATCTTCCCGAGGCCATACAGAGGCAGAGATAGGTATGCCTGGCTACAAAGTCCTAGTGTTTCTCACTGAACCAGATCACTTCTCTCCCAAGCTCTGAAAAGTGACGTTAGCTATATTTAACGCTGGCTGACCAGTCATAGGCACGGCCATCTTCATACCGTCAATAATTCATCTCATTTAGTCCACATCTGACAATTCATCCAAAAGTTATCATGGATCAAAGAAACAAACAAAACTGGGAACAGGGAACAGTCAACCTGAACAAGAGTTCCTCTTGAGTCATCCAGGACTGGAAGCGGAACGTTTGTTGTGGGCTTCTTTATCCACTCCTTCTTTCAAAGAGAATTTAAGATGTCTGGCAAGGATGCATACAAATCAAGAAACCAATTAGAAGTAGGCAGGGAAGAAAGGAACAAAGGAAAGAACAACAAAAGAGTATAAGATTAGGATTTAAAATTTGGACTTCATGCACCTCCTGTAAGGCAGGTGGTGAATTTGGAGCTAAGCTTTCCAGCCACAGCTTAGAAAGGGAAACCTGAGCGAGCGGTAATGAGTCACCACGTGTATGTGATGAAAACAAGCCAGCTAATCAAAACAGAGGCGTCATGAACAGGATAAAAAGTGCCACATACAGGTGATGAAGATAACCTCCTGGGCATAAAAGAAATGTGACCTTTTTTTGATTGAAAGGTGAAATATTGATATTGTGTTGGGAAGTTACAAACTGAAAACGTTCTCCCCACGCTGCGCCTAGGAATCACACCCACATGCTTCTATAAAGATGATTTTAGCAGGGGACCTCTCAAGGCAAGCCAACAGCTGTACATCAAGCAGCAATTTAAAAAAAAAAAGCAGCTCTTATGAGATCAGTGTGATTGGTTATCATTTTGACTGAGCCTGTTAAATGGTAAAGAAAAGTAAAAAGTGACAAAATCCAATAGTTGTAAGGGGCTAGGGTGTCAACATACTTGTCCCCTGCCCAGAAACTTGGTAATAGGAAAGGGTGAGAAAATAATATCAATAGCTTTGCAGAACAAAATCTACTGCTAAATTTTATTCCCAGCCAAAGTCAGGAACAATGGCTGTTCCTTTGATATCTATGCCATTTGTATCCAATGGACTCTTAATACGACATTTAAAAGCAGGCCTATACTTTTCTACTAAGTGTTTCTCATGTTTGTTACTGAACTGAACTTACTTAGGGAACTTGCCAATGAGAGTCTAGGAGTTTTTGAATTCTTGACTTTTTAAGTGTCTCATTCTTCTGAGGAGTAACCATTGCTGACATCAATTTCCCTCCAACATTGGCTTCTAGAACGAGTGCCCCTGAATTAAGGAACTGGGGTGGCAGAGTAGGGGCTGACTGAAGAAGGGATCCATTCAGGCGGAGCTGTGGGAGGAAAGGAAAGGAAGGGATCTAAGGTAACTCTTAACTGATTGCCTTGAGCAAATGACCGAAATGGGCTGAGATTAGCCATGAAGACGTGGACAGTGCAGCTGAGACCAATGCACACAATGAGACAGAGTCAGGAATTTAAAAATGGTCCAGTGCTGCCGATATGGATTTATTGACAGATGCTAGCTAGTTTGAACCACCATGCAAACTGTGGAGGAAGAGCGGCATTCCGGAATAATTGGGTAACTTGTAAGGTCAGTCGCAAGTGAATGTGACATTATGTTAGCAATCAAGAACAGAATGAGGAGTGGAGAGTCAGTTAACCATCACTTATGTTTGAAGAGAATAAAAGAAAATTGCTCTTTGGATTAAGTAAAAGGAAATCATTGAGTAAGAGCTGTTGAGGTAGTAAAGGCACCAGAATCTAGATTGCAAGGGACCGTGGAGAGGCTGGGAAGCCAGTGAGGAAGACAGGTCTCAAGACTGCCTTCCCACAAGCTGTGAAGAGTCAAAGAGAGATTGCACAGATTCCGGAGGTCAAAGGATAGGTATCTGGTTTATTTAAAGTTAAAAGAAGCTTGACAAATTAAACAACAGCGGGTTTTAGTTTAAATTACCCCCACAGTTAACAGTTGGCCTTCTGAACCTTCCAGCTCTTCCTCCAAAAAGAACTTGTGAGGAAAAACTACTTGAAAAAAAAATGCATCCATAGCCAAACAGTTTTGTTTTCTAGTCTACACCCTTTGCAGCGTGGCACAACTGTTCACATAGCACTTAGTGACAGGCATGTAACCCACGAGAGGGCTGCGCAGCACTTCTGTGCGTCCTCCTGGAGACGTGGAGCCACGCTTACCGCACATTGCCATATTCGTGCAGTTGCATGTTTCCTCGGCTCTCATCAGCTCTCGTCCTCAGAACTTAGGCAGGGGCTACCGACACTCAGCAAGGGTGTCCTGAATGGAATCAGACTGAACTTTTAAACCTACAAACTAAAGTCTTGATTTTTTTTTTTAAAGTGGAGGCTTAACTCCCTTGTTCTTTATTTCTTCAAATGATTCTGCCTTCCTTTCTAAAGAGCTTTGTGAAAACAGGACATGGGATAGTTCAGAGACTTCATCTGCTACAAGTAACAATTCACCAGACTAAATCCTGTGAATCACAGAATTTTTAGCCTTGAAAATAGTAGCCATTGAGGAAATACTTATTAGCTCACGCATCCAGAGGCTACAGAAAGACCCTACAAGAACTACGGCATTCAGTGGGAGACTGACCACATCTGTATTGCTACACTGAAAAACTGTTTCATTAATGTTATTAATTAAATAAAAACATAAATTGTCATTCTCAAGGCCAAGGTGAGACTAAAGCAGTAGAAACCTCAAAATACCCACAGGCAGGTAGTAGGGAAGCAATGGGCAGCGTGACCTCTGGGATCCTGTCAAATTGACTGGATCCTTGTCAACTGATCCCAAGCACTACATGAAAGGGCTACACATATTTTGTGCTTTTGAGATAGCACAGGCTAGCCACAAACTTAGCATGTAATCCATGAATTTGTTCTAATCCTTCCAGCTCAACTGCTAAGTGCTGGAGTTAGAGGCATGAACTATACCCAGAAAGACAGGGCGAATTTCGACTCAGATGGTTATACCAGAATTCCTTTACTAAACAGTGTCAGCACTGATGACCTAGCTGTAAAAGAAACACTTAACAAAAAATTAAGGAACTTCCATTCCAATGGGGAATGGATGTTATATCTAATACACATTTCAGAGTGGTGCTGGCAGAGGCAGGCAGATCTACAGAGCTAGTTCCAGGAGAGCCAGGGATACACAGAGAAACCCTGTCTTGAGAAACTAAAAATAAATAAAAATACACATTTAAGAGAAATGTCCAGAGAGGCTATGGCAAGGATGGGACAGAGCAAAACTGAAAGGGCATTTACAGCGGTCACATCTTGAGCTGCTGGACTTTTCAGTTATTGGCCCTTGGAGGGGGCTTGAGCAATTCAAAACCTCTTTATTTTTATTTTATGTGCACACGTGAGTGCCTGCATGAATGTATTGTCTTCACATTCATGCCTGGTGCCTGCAGAGGCCAGAAGAGGGTGTCACATCCAGGCTCAAGAGCAACTTTTGACTCTGACTACTTAATACTTAAAAGATTTATTCTTAGCTGGGTGGACTGGCTCACACTTGTTACCTAGCAACCAGAAAGCTGAACCCAAAAGTGAGTGTCAAGAGAATGAGGTCAATCTGGGCTCCAGAGTGAGCTCCAAGCATTGTGGATTACAGAGTGACACCTTGTCACAAGCAAACAAAACAAAAATCTGTTCCTTTCTGTATACCCTATAAACTAAATTCTCCATAGAAATTGCTTCCAACTGTTCCTACCTCTTCACTAGCTTTTACAGTGACTGGAACATTTTTAAAAAATTTAAAAAATCTTCCACAAACCACAGAAGAAGCATGACAATTCGCTATGACCCTTCTAATTTTTTTTCGCATCTTGACCTCTCCACACCCCCCCAACACCCCAGCCATGCTGGGCCAGACACATGCTGGGCCAGTTCTTACCACTGAGCCAGAGCAGCCAGTGTGGATTCTTCCTTTTCTCCCTTCCCTTTTCTCTTTATCTCTTTCTGACAAACTTCACACCTCCCACTTTCAGTTTCTTCAATAATTTATAGCAGTCTCCCTGTTTACCTGTTTCCATTTCATTTACAACAACACCCTGACTTTCTTCTTACTCCGTGAAGAAACTTTTCACTTAGAAATGTCTACTATTACATGCTTGAAATTATACAACTGTAGCTGGGGTTTGGAGTTTGTTATAAGTCAGCAAAATATGTAGAAATATTACAAACAGACTGTACATACTGACCTTGAGACCTACACTGTGTGGTGGTGGGGGCTGTCTTCATTACCAAAATAGTCTGTGCTAGATATTTCTCTATTATTATTTGATAAAATACCATAACGAAGGCAATTGATAGAGGAGGGTGTATTTGGGACTCATCCTAGGGGGATAGGAATCCATTACCATTATGGCAGGGGACACAGCAGCAGGCAGCAAGCATGATGGGGAGCAGCAGCTGAGAATTCACATCTCAATCGCAAAGTAGGAGGCAGAGAAGGCACAAGTCTCTGGAACTTCAGCACCTGCCCCCATCGACACACCTCCTCCAATAAGGCCATACTTTCTAGCCTTCCCCAAACAATTTCATCAACTGGGGACCAAGTAGTCAACATATGAGCTTACCGGACCATTCTCATTCAATCCTCCATAGGTTTAAGCATGTGTATGTGAGAAGTGTGGTGCATGTGTGGTACATGTGCATGTGTACGTGTGGAGTGGATACATGTGTGGTACATATGCAAGTGCATGGAGACCAGGGCTGATGGCAGGGGCCTTCCTTGACCACATTCCACTTTCTTTACGATGGCAGGATCTCTCAATGAACCTAGAGGTACCATTTGGCTAGTCTAGGTGCCAGCTTGCTCTAGAAATCCCCATCTCCTAGAGGACATGTGCACACACACATATAAATTACACAAGCAAATGCAGAATAAGTGGTTAATGGAATGTATTAAATAATCAGTGAATACTGTCTAGGGAAAGGCTATGATGGGAGGGGGCCAGAGGAGACTTTGAGATATTTATACTGAACTTTCTGTTAAAGAAGTATATCCATACAATTTTGGGCCATAAATTAATATGTTTCTGCTGTAACATGAGACAAGAGAACATAAGACACTGGCACAGAGCCAACTTACTTTTCAGGTCTAACCTGCTGTTGTCAAGGCAACTATATTAACTTCTCTTGATCTTAGTTTCAAAGCAACTTAAAGGATTAATAAAAAGTGGTTTGTGAGACAGGAGTGGGAGAGGGTGTCTAGAAGTATTATTGGAACTGACCTATGGTATAAATCGTGGTGCTCAGCCAAATCTTCTGAACTGGATTTCCTAGCATCTTTTAACATCCATCCTCTCCCTCCACTCCAGAAACGAAACCCATTTCCAATTTCCTGTTATGCTAGTGGCTTCTGGATATTCTGCATGACAATTTTTTGGCCTATGGCAAGACACCTATTTTCACCAGTTGTGCGTAAGTAAGAATTCGAAAAGGCAAACATACACTTAAAGAGTCAAAGCATCTGTCTCCAATGATCTCTAACAATGCCATTGCTTTTCATGCATTGCTGTGTGTAGAATGGGGCAGAGCAGACCCCAGGGAGGGCCTGCATGCACGTGCAGTTAGCCTTTGGACAGCAACAGGGAGATGCTGAGGCCAACGCCGCAGGGAAAGAGGAGCAAGTCTCAGACTGGAGTCCGCAGCTTTCTGGCTTCTAGGTTTCTTTTCATCCTTACCAACATGGGCTTACACACAGTGGGTGGCCTGCCAACATGCCAAGAACTTTCATATAGTAAGAAAACATCTGGTTGTTTACAAGGTCGATTCACATAACGAACCCTATCTTCTATCTCAAAATGCCTTCAAGCATGGTCATTCTGTAATTACTATTAGGAACACTTTAAATCTATCAGTTAGACTTTGTCCAAACTTTTCTTCTACATGGGGAATTCTCATAAAATTTTACCAAAAGAAAGGTGATCTTAGTGACAATTTCATACTTCCCATTAAATATCATTCAAAAATAGTATAATTCAGTTAATCCATGTGTCCATCTTCGAACTGATTTTATCAATAGTATTCATTCCTGCTTATATTTTTCTGTAATTCAAGAATTCACTCATCTATTTCCTTTTCCCTGTTTTCTTCTAGCATTTTTTTAATAGTTTAAGGTATTCAGTATTGATCAGATTGCCCAACAGAAATATATAAAACTATGTGATCTTCTTAAGAGCTCCTAAGTCTCCCCAAATACCTGAGTTTCCCATTTACCTTAGGAAGAAAGACTGCAAAGTTCTCTGGGCCTGTGTACACAGCACACGTGGCACAGAGACAGTTCTCTACAGAGTCCCTTCACTGGAGGTGTACATGGTGTTCCTTACTGTGACAAGCAGGACTATCTGTAGGAAGCACAGGTAGGCGGCTCCACAGTCTGGGGCGGGGAGGGACAAGCATAGAAGGGTATTTCCTGGATTCTGGGAGGTTACTTGGGTCGAAGGGGCTGAGGTCATGACAGTTTAACAGGCACATAAGAGAGAAAAATAATACACACACACACAGCATTTATAATTCTAAGGGAGTAAATGTTAAGTGTGTGCAACAAATCAGGCCACTTCCTATTTCCGCATCCTGTTCCTCTGTAATGTGTCCGTGGTTGTCAAGCAGATCTGTGTTAGCTTACAGCTCAACAGGGAAGGACAGGTGATCATCCTAACTGTGAAACTGTCGTTCACTGAAAACTATCCTGCTCCTGGAGGGCTGGAGAGGTGGCTCCATGGTTAATTCTAGAGGACTTGGGTTCAACACCCAGTATCCACACAGTGGCTCACAACCATCTCTAACTCCATTTCCAGGGAATCTGACACCCTCTTTTGGCTTCCTTGGGCACTAGGCACAGAAATACAGTAGGCTAAACACATATATACAAATAATTAAAAATAAAAATCCTACTCCTTAACTATAAAACACTTGATATTTCATGATTAGTTTCAGCAAACAGGAGCTTATTAGATCTGAGAATTGGACTTCCAAGGGTATTAGGTTTACATTAACCTATTTAAGAATGTAAGAATGTGTTTAACATTATATTGGCTATATGCAGTGATTATAAAGGATGAGCAGAGGCCATTCCAATAAAGGATGGAGCGCCTTTTTCTTTCTTTTTTTTTGACATGAGTCAAAGACAGCTTTTCCCAAGAAAGCCCATCCTATAAGGGCAGGCATATTTAAACAGCACAGAAAGAAAATGTTAACTGCCCTGAGAAGTCTTGTAGAAAATAAGTGGAGCTTTACTCAACTTGGTATTTCCCACGTTATGTAACCACCTATCTTCCTTTAACAGATGAGAAACATCAATCTGATGAGAAGCGCATTCTCACGTATGTACACAGGCACGGAAAAACTTCTAACACTTGAACATTTTAGAAAACATATGGAAGACTGAACTTACAAATTCTTAAAGAATAATGTGAAGTGTGGGGTTAAGAGTTGGAGAACATTCCAAAGTCACAACTATATGTGAATTGGGTTTTATGAAGATCAAAAATTGCCCTAGAATTTAAATAGATGATTCAAAACAATTCTTTTATTAAAATCTGCCTTCTCTGAATAGAGTCAGACATCTCAGTCTGAGATAAAGTTTGCTTACTGAATTCTTACTCTTGAAGGCAGGTGCTGCCAGCCCCTCCACCCTTCTACTAATGGCGCCTTTCTGCCCTCTCTAAACTTAGGATGGCACCTGTCTTTTCTCTGGATGCGAGCTAATGCAACTCCATCTTCACACACTTAAACTGATATGGGGAATAAACAAGCAAGATCAAAGGGTACAAAATTCTCTTTTCTACAGCTGCAAAAAAGCAGACAGGGTCGTAGTCTTTAAGACAGTCCTTTCTATAGTATGTCAAACCAAGAAGTCTTGTCAAATATCTGAATTTGGGTGTTGTTATATCCTATGAAAATAAGATGATTTAAGGGCCCATAATTCCAGTTAGCTGTCCGATGTAGTAACTCTGTGGCCTTGTTGGTATTTAATATAATAGACTTATTCTGAAAATGTCTTTGGCAAACTTATCTAGTATTAGAGAAAAAAAAAAACACCCCACACATCCTTCTTACAAATGCATGGGCATTCATACACATTTTCGGTTTGTTTCTTAAAGACTTTAGACTATTTTACCTTTTTTTTTTTTAAAAAATCGCTTTATTATAAAGAACTTGCAGATGAAAGACATCAGCCATTCAAACAAGCACTTGCCCAGACTCCAAGTCTATGCATCTCAATGAACATTTAGAGTTAGAACGGTCATTCTGGAGCTGTGGAGTTTCACTCTGGATTTCACGCTATCAATTACATTTTTATGTACTTACCCATCACAAAGAAAAAAACAACCCCACCCCAATCCATGACAGTGTATAACTAGAAAAAAAGAATCAGCTCTATATTTTTCCAATGACTCATATGTCATTTACCTACTACCTGTCCATTTGTCTACAAGTATACATTAGAATTCATATACAAGGCATTTGTCTAATTGTATATATTAAAACCCACATATGAGGCAGAACATGTTTTCTTTTTTTCTGAGACTGGGTGTCCTTGCTTAACACATACATTTTAAATCTATCCATTTTCCTACAAATTTTGTGATTTCCCCCCTTTGGAATTGAATATTATTCCATATTATTTATGCACTAGATATTATTTAAGATAACTGCTAAGATAAAACAGATGTGTAACACATTAGAGCAGTGTTTCTCAATGTGTGTGTGGGGGTGAACAATCCTTTTACAGGGGTCACATATCAGATATTTACATTACCATTCATCACAATAGCAAGATTACAGTTATGAAGTAGCAGTGAAAATAGCTTTATGGTTGGGGGTCACCACAACATGTATTAAAGGGTCACAGTATTAGGAAGGTTGAGAACCACCGAGTTAGAGGGAACCTTCTTGCTTTCTCTAGATTCTTCCTCAGGAGTAGAAATTGCTGTGTTCACTTATGATTATCCTTGTCTCCTCCTCAAAATCATTAACTACATGATTCTTCTCAGGCAGTTGGCTAGTTCCCGATCACAAATAACTGTAAAAATGCTCACTTTTGGAGGAGCTAAAATGCCAAATAGTCCTTTACATTTCCTCTGTTATGTGTATTACACAATACTGTTATTCTTACTAAGGCTGTGGCAAGATTTTGTTCAAGCAAGGGTCGTTGCCCTTATCTTTATTAACCAACTGGCTTCTTCTGCTAACTCATTCAGATATTATGCTTCTTCCAAATTAGGCTGCAAGCTAAACAAAGGAGGACAGTGAGTATATAAAATCACCTCACTTGGCAGCCCTCGGTAAAGATCCAGGTTTAGTAGCTAAGTACAGTTAATAGAGATTTTGGTAGCCATGTGTACTTTCATAGGCTAGCAGAAACAAAGGTATGCATGACTCAAGGATATTGGAACAGTTTTTATTATAGGTTTGGATCAACATTTAGTCATTGAGAATAATCAGGGAATATAGTTTGAAAGATTACTCAAAGCCCTTGTCATGCATCTGTCTAAAAAACCATAAATTATAAAATCTAGTTGGGATTCTACTGAAACTGAAATTAATCATTAAATAACATGTATGCTTGTGTTATTTTTCTCCATATCTGGTGGAAGTAGGGTATTTTAAAATGAACAGTGTTCACTGCATACATGTGCACACACTAACAACTTGAGCAATTAGCATAAACTTGCTTTCCAAGTTCTCAGGACAAAGGCCTGATCTGTGTTTTAAGATGTCATCTTATCTTTAAGAAATGTATCGGCAATCTAGACCACTCCCTGGTATTCAGCACCAGATTCACAGGATGTGGTCCCATTTGCATGCAGTTTTGGTAGTGTTGAAGACTAACCAGAGGACTGGCAGACCTAATTCTGGACCTCCTGGTATGGAAGAGCCCACCCCATGTTTCATACATGACCAAATAAGTTTCCAGATCTTTTTTAGGAGTTGACCAAATAAGTTTCCAGATCTTTTTTAGGAGGTTCACCAAGAATCAGCTATAATTTTAACCTGCCTGAGCACGAGCAAGTCTTGCCTCTGCCGTACAGTAAGTGTAGTTCAACCTGTTTGTATGCTTTGAGGCTGACTGTACTTCTAAATGAAGTCCAAAGGCTATGGCAGATCTATGACTCTGAAACCTTTCTGTAAGGAACTTAGTCACTTTCTTGTTGAAAAATTAATCCATTCTTGAGATCCGGCACTGCACAAGAGAAAGTGAGATCTCAGATCCCTTTCATCAGTGGACACTGGCATGTGATCAGTACTAGAACAGCATGTACAAGGCACTGAGCTAACAGAGGGCTACTTCCTGCCACCAGTCTTAGACTACCGGAGCTGCTATGACAAAATGCCATAGACTATGTAGCTTATAAACAATGGGAAATTGTTTTCTCAGTTTTCAAGGCTTGGTAGTCCAAAATCAGAACAGTAGTAGTCTGGTGTCCAGTGAGAACCAATTTTCCAGGAGGCAGTCTCTTTGCTGTGTAACTTATGAGGGAAGGGGTGAATCATTGCAGGGGTTCTTGTAGAAGGGCACAATTTCACAAGAGGTCTGCTCATGTAACCCAATTTTCCGAGGACATTCCACATGCTTCCTACCATCACCTCTAGGTTATCAGCTTATGAATTTGGGGGTGTGGGGGTGGATCGACACACAAACTTTCAATCCACACTACCTTTGCCTTCCTGAACATTCTGGGCTTGTTATTAAGCATTGATAAGTCTAAGTAAAATTGACTTTATTAAAAACGAAGGACCTATACCTACACGTTGCTTATGGTATTGGCTACAGAATCTTAAGTTAAAATAATACTCCTCTAGTTATTGGATTTGCTATCCATTACCACAAAACAATGCACACTCCCTTACCATACCAGCGCCTTTCCTGAATAGTAGGTGTCATGCTTGGATAGCCACAAGTAAAACCCTTTTATACTCAGAATATGGCACTGACTTCTCAAGATAGTGTTTATTGGAAAACACAAAAGGACCTGCCTTATACTTAGCATTTGATGTTTCTGAATTCTTGTCCTGTGTTTATGTGAGCTGAGCTGCCTCTGCTAGCCTGGCACTTTGATCTCCTGTGAGAATCCAATTCCAGCCTTTTAAGAAATAGCAGTATAACTTACAAAGTTACCCATCTCATTTGCTGAGCCCACGCTCACTATAGCCATACATATTTGGCCCTTAGGTCCTCCTTGCGGGGAGGGAGGGCTGGGAAGCACCATGGATTGGGGAAAATAACCTTCTCATCATGTGAGGGTATACACTATCATGGCAAGGTTAGAAAAAAACATAAGCAAGGTAACAAAAAAGTTAGTGAGGTTTTTTTTTTCTCTGGATCTGCCAGATCCTAATGTATGGATGGTCACTGTACTACAATCCTATAGACTTCAATGCAGCCAGACAAGGAAACAGGAACGCTCTTACTGGCAAGGGCTGAGGCCCCTAATTATCACAAACAAAAAAAAGTAAACATTTTTTTTTTTTTTTGCCAATTTGCACTGGGGTAAAGCTAAGACCTTAAAGTCTATGGACTGCTGTCTTTTGACAGGTCAGAAGCTGTAACTGTACATGGTACTATAGTGAGGCTAAAAACCTGACCCTATTCAGACGTGGGAGGAAGAGCATGGCGATGTTACACAGGTTGTAGTCTGGACTCAAATGGTTTTCCTGGCACACTGGAAGAGAAAGCCTTAATAAACAGTGTCTAGGCAGAGTCTAAGATAAAATATTATTGAGGAAGTCCAATATTGTACAGCTAATAAGTTTTAAATTATTCAATAATTCCTTAAAAATCTTTTAGTCTACTCTCCCATAATTCCATTTTGATTTTATTTTCTGTCACTTTCATGGATCAATGATTCTGCTTAAACCTTTACATCTTTTCCTTTAAATTAGAAATGCTTTAGATAAATACATCATTAGTGCATATTTACTTACCAGCTAATCTGATTATAGGAACTGGATGTTATTAGCAAGACAGAAGGAACATTTAGTAGAAAAAGCATTGCAACTGGAAGCCATGAGGCACAGAGTAGAATGTTTACATTTTATGAATGAGCTCAAAGTGTAAGTTAAGTCCAATGTGTACCCTTAAGTATCACAATGGGAAGACAGTGCACATTTCCTCCCAACTATGCCCTCGCCTTCTTCAGCAGGAGCGGAACAAAGAGAAATTTTTTTTCCTGGCTTTTAGAGATAGGGTTTCTCTTTGTAGCCCTGGCTGTCCTTGAACTCACAGAGATCCGCCTGCCTCTGTCTCCTGAGTGCTGGGATTAAAGGCGTGCAAGGCATCAAAGGAGAAAATCTTAATGTTCTATATAAGATAAGGTAGATGCTAACTATTCCTCTACAAATAAATGCATGGAGTTGTTGATTTTTAAGCATCAAAAATTATTTATAGAAGATTCTAAACACTACCAAAGGGCACATCAAATTCACTCACATTTGAACTTGAATATTTTTTAAAAGGCATGGTGGTGCACACCTGTAAGTCTAGCACCTGGGTAGATGAAGCAAAAGATCAAAACTTTCATGTCAACTTTGGCTATAGAGAAAGACTGTCTCAAAAAAACAATCTAAACCAAAACAAAAACCCCCCAAAACTGCTAGGGCACATATAGACTAGCAGAGTGCTTCACTACCAGGTATGAAGTTCTGAGTAGTTCACACTCCAGCACCACGGCAAACAAAATTACCAAAGCAGATACATCACAAAGCCTTGTAAACATGTACCACACCCACACCAGAGATAGAGTGCACGGTGTGTGTGTGTGTGTGTGTGTCTTTTTCAAATTACTATCACTATAGCCACAGTGCCAATTATGGCCAGCTGTGCTGATGCACCTCTTTAATGAAGCAATTGAGAAGTTGGGAGAGATAAAGCTATAGAGCATGAGACCTTGCCAAAAAAGGCTTTAACTATACATTGGGCCACAGACAAAGTACAAAAACTTGATTAGGATAAAAGGACTCTGTGAATAAACTCTACAAAAGCAAATCTCGGCTAATGCCCCAACACAATCCTCAGATACAACAGTAAACAGCAGTTGCACAAACAATAAAAGCAATGCGACCTGGCCACACCATTAGAAGCATTTTGTTGAATGTCACCCGGACATTATCTATGAACACAATATACACTACTCATGTTAACTACATTCATTATTTCTTTACATATTCCCAGTTAGTCAAAGAATGATATGTGAAATGAGCTTTTAATTGGTGTCATCCTATATACATACATTTTCTAGAGGGAAAACCAAAATAATGGCTAGGTGCCTTTAAAATGAACCTTCAATTGTCTATTGTACATACTTTTCTACAAACTCACTTCTGCTAGTTGTAATTATTTCAATAACCACTGTAAACTAAGTGGTTATCTTTAGCTAAAGCTTCAAAATGTTTTTTTTTTTTTTTGCAGGAGGCCAACCAACATCACTTAAAACAGAAAGGGGCATTTGAGGTGATCTAAGCTTCCCATGCGTGTCCTTGTCTTTAGTAAGTGGTGAACTCTGTGCATACTGTAGTGCCCTCTAAAATGCCCATGGATCCCTTCTTCCTAGGAAAATGCAAATGACAATGTCTTGTTTCACAGGGCTCATGGACATCTCCAAATTACACACATATCGCAAGATGAACCTCTTAGCTAGCTGGGAAGACACTGCTATCTCAAGTCTTTAGAAATCCACACAGAAAACAGATAGGGAAGGAAGGAGCCTATGTGCAATAGGCACCAAACCGGTAGTGTAGTCATGGCCTTACTACTAATTTTGGTAATCCCAACTTAATGGAGCAGAAAAACAACCAAGATTAACAAATTGCAGTGTTAAGGGCAGAGTTCAGTGGGAAGAGAGTAAAGTCCCAAATACTCCAAAGAAAGGGAGGTTGCTTTTTATTTCCCATAGAAAGAGAGCCATCATTGACCTCTTAATGACCCCAGTACCCTGGGGCTGGAGAGACAGACGGCTTAGTGGTTAAGAGTACTGTCTGCTCTCTTTCAGGGGATTCAGGTTCAATTCTCAGCATCCACACAGCAGCTCATACCTGTGTAACGCCAGTTCCAGGGCTCTGATACCCTCACACAGACAGACATACATGCAGGCAAAACACCAATGCACATGAAATAAAAAATATATATTTTTTTAAAAAACCATCCAGGAAGAAAGCTTAGGAAATAAAAGACTTAAAAGAAAAAAAAAATCAGCCGGGTGGTGGTGGCACACGCCTTTAATCCCAGCACTCAGGAGGCAGAGGCATGTGGATCTCTTTGAGTTCGAGGCCAGCCTGGTCTACAAGAGCTAGTTCTAGGACAGGCACCAAAAGCTACAGAGAAACCCTGTCTTGAAAAAAAAAAAAACATTCCAGCACCCTAAGAAAGAAATGTCTTTAAATGTAGTTCAAGGAATAGATGTTAGAAACAGCTCAACACATCAACAATCAATGATGCTAACGGTTACTGCCATCAGTATTGGTAAGAGAGAACTTGACTTAAAAGTATCTTATAATACTCTGAGATCTATACTTTTGTTTACAGTGGACTGAGTTTCCATTTTGATGCTGTAGATGAACAGGTCAAGTCTCAGAGAAACAGAAGAGTTAAATAGATTCAATTATTACCAAGTCAACACCACTCTGACTTATGTAGTAACAGAAAAACTATAGAGCTTTATGGAACCTATTACACAGTTTTGCATTTCAGCTTAATCTTTGTTTTATTGTTGTGTCAACATGACTTCCTACTCCTTAAGCTTTATGGCTAGTCAAGAATTAAGTCTGAATTAAATACAAAATTAATATGTCTTTGGATTTAATTTTTTAAATTAACAGCAAAGTGCAATATAGAGAGGAGTCAATGTACCAAAAAATTGAAACAGAAAATAAAAATTCACTGAAACAATGCTCAGTAGGGTGTGTGTGTGTGTGTGTGTGTGTGTGTGTGTGTGTGTGTATAAAACACTCACTGAACATTCCCATGTCGGTCCTTTTAAGTAAAGTTAGTCATTAGATTCTTACGGATCTGTTTTCAAAGAATATGACTTAAGTACTTATGAACACCATAGCATTTTGAGTAATTACAAACCCCAACTGTGATCCCAATGCTGATATGATGCCATGATGCTATTTCATACAGAATCATATTTAATTGTCCCTAAAAAGAATTCTGGTTTGTCTTGTCTCTGACAGACTTGTAGCTCTGGCTGTCACAGCACTCAAAACCCTGCCTCAGTGTCCTAGGCTGAGATTACAGTTAAGAGGCACAGGCCTGCCCGAAAACAAATTTAGAATGCAACTCCATGTTAAAGATTCTACTGAAGTATTAAAAATTAAGAACCCTATGGTCTAAATATTTCATCACAGCCCTCTAAAGCTAGCAGTTTAGAACACCCAGTGCCTGAACACGATCTCCTGGAGGGTCAAGTCTTCTCTCCACCTCTTGACCAAGTCAGGCATTCAATAGCTATTTACTTAGTGAGCCTGCAATCTACCCTGACAAAACTAAATAGCTACATGGCCTAGAATTTATACCTTTCCAAAGGTAGATGCTATTGCATAAACAGACTATTGAAATGCTAAGCTGTATAAGTTAGTTTCAGTGATCCAAAAGGAAATAATTAAGGATGATAAATGTATCACATTAAACCCATAACTATTTGAAAAAATTCAAGATTAGAGAAGTGACCTAAACATCTAAAGCCAATGCTCTCTATCAAAGCACAGGGCAATGCTACCTCCAGGGTGTATTATTATAACAACTGCTTACAATTTAACATTCTAATTAAATCTTTTAAAGTTTTCAAATTGAAAATGATCATTTACTTTGAAATAAAACCACACTGTTTTTGTATATACACTACTCCTAATACCTGGTGAACGGAGTAAAAAGCTCTTGAAGCTTACCAGATCCTTTTGGGTCAAATCACTTGGAAGCCCGTCAACTGAGGAGTCAAGAGTATCACCTGTCTACATTAAAACTGTCCTACTCTGAGGAAGAAATCCTTTCCTTACCTCACTGGTGTTAGTTCTGCCAAGTCTCGCCATCAGAAGGGGAAGGATACATCTATTATTTGAAGTTGTAATCAAGTTTTCAAAGGAGACAAGTTGGCACACACGGAAAACTGCAGCAGACTCCAGCAAGAGCAGCAAGCCCCCAAAGCGCTCTCACATCTCACTAACAGCACTTTCTTAACGTCATCATCTTCAAAGAAATACCAACTGAACGGCAAAAGCCTTGTTCAACCAACCAAACTGGGATTCCCGTAGACCTTAGAGAAACCTAAAATCCAGAACTGAGTTGACGTGCCAACTCCCCACTTAAGTTATTTCACCCCTTGAAGTCACATACCTGTCATGCTTGATTTGAAATGGGTATGGCTTTTTGAAGTAGCACCAAAAGGGATTTTTAATCATAATTCTCGATGGAGCAAACGGATGGTACGAGACAAAGATTCACCATGACAGGACTCTCTGCCTAAGATCTGCAATCACTATTAAAAACAACGCTTTGTCTTTTTTCCAGGATAAAATCTGTCACATTTCTTACCAGAACAGCAAACTATACAAAGGTTTGGACAATGCTCACTCTTGCTATAATTTTTAAGGGAATACTTTTCATTAATGCTTGAAAGCTCTGAGCTATATTTTACTTTACATCAAATTAGTTAGAGAATAGCTATTGTCAAACTGTCAGCACGCCTCTACCATGTCTAGTCTAGGCTCCACCTGCTCTATGCTGCCCACTATTGGAAATGTATTATGCTAATAAGAAACGTGATACTATTCACTGGAGTTACTTTAGTACAAAAGCATAAGAATATCCCTGGGTTGCCTGAGTGGGTGCTAAGATATGGCATCCTTGCAAGAGATACTGTCTGATTAGCAGTAACTAAACTTATTAAATATAAAGGCCATCAGGAGGAACAGACAGGACCAGGAGCTATCTTGGTGTAGCACAGGACAGCAGCAATGACAGGGCGAGGACAGGGTGTGAACTACAGTGAGCAGAGCCGCAGAAGGAAATACGATGAAGGAAACATTCAGAACATCTCGACACCCAGCAGAAACATGCAAGCACAGGCACCGACACAACTGGAAGATGACACAAAAGTCGTGAAAAGTATATTTGTCCCCTCAGATAAATCTCTTAAGTCCTTCCTTTTCAAGCAAATAACCATTGGTTAATTTCTGTCTCAACCTTGTCTTCTCTAAACCCAGGAAAATTGAACTGTTGAGTGACCTGATAACATCAACTTTTATGTTTGTTTTCGCTTTAATCAGAGTATGGCCAAAGTGTAAAGAATTTAAATTCTATCCATCAGTACTTTGGACTTCATTTTAAAGAGTATAACTCTTCAGTGATCTAAAATTCCTGAAAAAAGCTTTAAAAGGTTAGATTCCCTCTAAGACCTTAGCCTTTGATACTTGCTCTGAAAAGCAAAATTGCTCCTAGGTACGTGAGATGGACGTACACACTAACAGCATTCGTTGGCTTCGAAGTGACAACCTTCCCTTCTAAAGTGCAAACATGTCATCATGTCATGTAGATTCTGCCCCTGGACTTGGCAATTAAAGCCAAGCAGGCCTGCCCACCGCAGAGTGGGACAGAAGGACGTTCCGAGGTCCACTTAGATCCATTAACATACAGTCCCAGGTCGCCGTTCCGACGACTTAAATGCCAGGCTCCCGCCTTCGTCCTCACGGTCACCCCGTGGCCCCCCGGGTCGCCTGGGCCGCCGCTGCCGGCGTCGCGACTCGGCGCTCCCGGAGCCCGGGCGTCCGCGCTCCCCGGCACGCACAAGGGGCCAGGCCGCCTCACACCTGACGACACCGCGATCCCTCCGGATCCCCGGCCCGGCGTCACCCCCGCCGTGAGTCCCCGGAGCAGCCGGCCGCGGGCCGCCTCTGCCTTCCGCCACCATCACCCCGGCGGCCTCGGAGGCTTCCCTTCGAGAAGACGGAGCGGACGCAGCGCCGGGGGTGGGGGTGGGGTGCGCCGTCGACCTCGTGTATCGTGGTCCCCGCGGACTCGGCTCCCTCCCGCAGGCTTTCCAGGCGGCTGCATCCTCGGCGGAGGTATTCCACGTTGACAGATCTCTCGCCTCGCACAAAATGGGGCCGGGGAGCGGCCGCCGCCGGCTCCATGGGCGCCGCCATTTTGTGAGGCGCGGCGCGGCGGAGCAGGCTGTGTGTAATGGTTGCAGCGAGTGACCCCCCTCTAGGGAATCCCCGGCGCTGACGGTTACGCAAGGGGCCGTGCGCAAGTGCCGCGCGCAGGGAAGCCGCACAGCCCGGCCGCCCGCTCGCCCGCCGCGGTCGCCACTGCCCTTGAGGCGGCGAGGGAAGGGGCCGCGGGCTCGCCCGTCCGCCCCGCCGGTCCACTCGTGCCTCGCCTCCGGCCCGGCCGGCTTCTCCTCCTCCACGGGCAGGGTCTCCGCCCCTCACAGGCTTGCGAGACACTCACTGGTCCTCGGGTGTCAGGAATTTCCTAGCCACACCTTATTCCGACCCCATTTAAGACACAAACTTTACTTGGGAAATAAATCCGTTTCCTCGAGTGAGTACCGGAAGCACGCTCCGCTGTGTTACATAATTTTATTTTGGTCGCCACCCAATCCGTGTGCCGTTGGAAAGACGACCCCGAAGTCAACCCAGCCGGACTCTATCGTGTGACCTTGGGCTGGTGACTTTGCCGGTGGTGGCGGTCTCTAAAATGGGAGCGCTAACACGCCGAGGAAGCACGGTGCTCAACGTTTGTGGACGAGGGGAGGGCGCCAACATCCTCGTAAATGCAAATTTGGGTGGTATTGGTTGAGATAAAATTTTGAGCTCCCTATTTACACACTTAAGGATCACTACGGAAAATGGAAAGGGGAAACCTTTTGCCTTCTATTTTCAGATTATCAGTGCAGAATATAAACGTTATCCTCAAAGTTCCAGAGGTGGTTTCTTAACCGGCGCGGTGACTGTTTGCATAACTCCGGTTCGGTGCACGAAACCGACCGAAGGCGAGACGAATTCAGAGCCTTTGCTCCGATCCGCACAGAAGTAGGGCAGACAGTTCACACTGGGTGTGCTCTACAGTTTGTCAAAGTGACTTTATGGCCACATCGCGGGGAATGTGCTCCTCGGGCCCCAGCACTGTCGCATAAAGCCGAGGGGCCGGTTCCTCCCGCCCTAAACGTTTGCAGAGGCTGCGAGAGGACTTTCCCCGGGGCGGCGAGGGCTGCGCCGGCCGAGCCGCGGGCCCCTCGGTGCGGCGGGAGGCCCGGCGAGCACCCGGAGGCCGCTCTGGCACGGCCCCGCCGGGGACGCGAACATCGCCTCCACCCCTAACCCCGGAACAACCGGCAGTGGCCGTTTCCCCGCGCCGCCCCCCTTTCCGCCCGCTTTGTGTGCGTGTGAAATGTGCTGCACATTGCAGATGAACCCTAAGCCGGGCGAGCCGGAGTCTATTGTTCCCCGCGAGGAGCAGCCGCGACCGTGTGGAGCCAGACGCAGTGCCGCGGCCGGCCCTCGGGGGGCGCTGTGCGGGCGCTGGCGGCCCGGCCGTGGCGGCGGCTGAGAGCGAGGCTGGCGGGCAGGCAGGCAGGCCGGCGGGCGGCGCGCAGCGGCTCGGCTGCTGCCGGAGCCTGTGCCCGGGGACTCCCGGGCCGCCGCCACCGCCACCGCCGCCGCGCGTGAATGTGTGCGAGGGCCCCGCGGAGCCGCGGCCCGGATCCACGCTGTCACCCCGCTCTCCACAAGCCACCACACAGACCTCCCCCTCCCCACGCGGCCCCGCCTGCCCCGGCCCCGCCGCGCCGCCGCCGCCGCCGCCGAAACTCCCAGGCCTGCGGCCGCCCGGGCCCCTCGCCTCGGCTCGCCCGGCCCCCGGCCGGCTCGTGCGCCCCCGGCCGCAGCACCATGTTGAATCGCGTCCCCGGGCCGAGCCGCCGAGGCCCGCGGCGCTGAGAGGCGGCCAGAGCCGGGCCCGCGGGAGGCGGCGAGGCAGGGTGGGGGCCGCGTTCGCCCCGCGGCTCCGCGCCCGGCCTCCCGTCGCCTGCCCCTCTAGTTTCGCTCCCGTTTCTTTAAACTTTTTTAGAAATTCCCCTCCCTCCGGCCCTGCGCTCCCCCTGGCCTCCCGCTCCCTCCTTCCCCTCCTCCTCGCCTCCTCCCCCTCCCTCCTCCCTCCCTGCGCCGCCGCCGCCGCCGCCGCCGCCGCCGCCGCCACCGCCGGCCCATGACTGAGCCCCGCCACCGCCGGCCGAGGAATGGGCTCCGGGCGCTGGTAGGGAGCGCGGGGAGCGGGGGCCGCGTTTGAACCGCGATCTGGGTTTTCGGGAGACCTCCTTTGGCAAAATAATGGCAAACTCGACGGGGAAGGCGCCTCCGGACGAGCGGAGGAAGGGACTGGCTTTCCTGGACGAGCTGCGGCAGTTCCACCACAGCAGAGGGTGAGAGCAGGACCGGGGGGGCAGCGCCGGGGCGAGCCGGGGCGAACGGGGCCCGCGGCGGGCGCGGGGTCCCGGTGACAAGTGCGGGGCTTTCTGTCGCCCGCAGGTCGCCGTTTAAGAAGATCCCTGCGGTGGGTGGGAAGGAGCTGGATCTTCACGGGCTCTACACCAGAGTCACTACTTTAGGCGGATTCGCGAAGGTGAGTGGAAGTTTTAATTTGTATTTCCCTCTCGCTGGCCTGTTCCGAAAAAAGTCTGCTCCGGCCCGGGAGCGGGCGCCCGGGCCCGGGGGGAGGGGGGTGGCCAGCCGGCGGGGCACAAGGCGTTCTCGGCGCTCGCAGCCGGCGGTGGCACGGAGGCGGCCGGCGGCGGGGCTGTTTTCGGCCTGGTGGCTCGCGTGCGCGCGGCGGGGCGCGGGGCTTGGGCGGGCGGGCGGCCCGGCGGCGGGGTGCGCCCTGCCCGGTGTCCGGCCGGCCCCGCGGGGTCTGAGCGGCGCGGCGGGGAGCGCGGGCGAGCAGGGGTGCCCGCCCGCCGAGCCCCGCGCCCGCCCCGCGCCGCTCGCCCGCCCGCGAGTCAGCGCCGCCGCCGCCGCTGCCGCTCTAGCACAGGCGGAGACACAGAGACACACAGACTCTGAGCAGTTTTCGTGCAACTCAAAATTAGCGCGGGCAGGTTTAACATCGATAATCGGCTGCGAAATGATCCCGGCGGCCGGGGGCACAGCCTCGGCCCGCTCGCCCTGGCTTTCTGCAGCTAACAAAAGAAAGCAGGACCTGTCTGCAAATAGCCATCTTAGGCTTCAAGGCTAGGCAGAAGCTGTAGGCCTCAAAGAAGGGCCTATGGAGATGGATAGATCTGGGAGAGGGAGCGGAGTCGGCCCCGGCCCCGGCCCCCCCAGAGCTCGCGGACGTCGCTGTCCGGAGCAGTATTGATCCTTTTGAACTTTTTTTCTTTCTTTAGTGTAAACGGACCGCGTTGAGATTTAAAAGGGGGCGACAGAGGGACTTGCGATTGGTTATTGTCCGGGCTTCAAAAACAAAACAAACCCACCAACCCCCCTACCCCCAAAACAAAACAAGTGCTGCTAAATACAGGGCTCTCTGGTGAAAACACAGTGATTCAGGCGGCCCTGGCTTAGTAGCTCTTGTGGCTAGACCCCAGACACCCACTGGTGTCTTAGGTGTCTCCAGATCTCTACAGAATGGGCATTTAGCTCCCAAGTTAGGGTAGGTTTTTCTTGGATTGGGCACTTTCAGACAAGTGTGCCTGTGTTTTTAACAGGTTTCCGAGAAGAATCAGTGGGGAGAAATTGTTGAAGAGTTCAACTTTCCCAGAAGTTGTTCTAACGCTGCCTTTGCTTTAAAACAGTATTACTTGCGGTGAGTAGTGGTGACTTTTCCTCAGTATTTGGAAATGAGGGACTTAGGGGAGATTAAACAGCAACGAAATTTACCCTGTAAACAATTTTCAGTCCCTTGTTTATTTCAGCCCGAGAAGCATTTACTGTCAATAAAGTGAGATGCTAGGAGGCTGAACTTTTCCTCACATTAAAATACGACCATTTACATTTTTCATACAAAGTCATTACAGGTTGACACCCCATGTCCTATCTTGTAAACATTCTTCTGTGACATTGTTATTGACGGCATGATAGCCACTGAGGGCCAGAAACGATGATGCTTAGTAAAAGACTTACTTAAGGAAACTTTGTAACTTGTGGGAAGATTGTCATTGTCGTCGTCGTCTTCTTTTTTTCTTTCTTTCTTCCTCTTTCTTTCTTTCATCATAAACCCCTTAACCCTCTACAATTTGACTTTCGGGATTTTTTTTTAAGGGAATTTATTGGAACTGTTACTCAGTAAGTTTTCAATGGAATATTTTTACATAAATAATATAATGGAGATACCTTGGTTGGCGAGGATTTCATTTTGGGCTCTTGTTATTGGATTTCTGAGAAACTTGGAAATAGTATCTTTAGGAAAATGGGGATGGTGTAAAACCAGGTACTGTGGTTGAATTTTCTTTCATTTTCCTTATATTTTGACTGTTTGCTCAAAAAAAAAGTAAATTTCTTACTTAATTGGTGTATGACTAGTCTAGATAATGTACTTTGTGACTTTTAATTTTTTTCTCCTAGATTTTCTTTTATAGATCCGTTCATATTGTACTTTGTTTTGAAATCAACCTTTATTTTTGTTTGATTACCCAGTGTTCTTAGTTATTTAAAACTAAAATAATGATTTTAATAGTTCTTTCTAGTAAATATTGGTAATGGTGATATTATAATATGCCTTTATTTTATTTTTGTAATGTAGCTTCTGTATAATTTGAGTTTTGTATTGCTTCAGATGCACTAGTTACTTTGTACAGGGCTCAGGGTTCTGAAATAGGAAATAGGGTAATTGCACAGGTGTACTTCCTATTGGCTGCCTTAGATTGACTTCAGACTTGCCGCTGCTGAAGAGTTCACAGAACTTGGCAGTCACTGAGTTCCATAGGAACTCTAGAAAACACCAGGCGTGGGTGGCTCTGTGTGTCAGAGTACCTTTTAAATAAAAGGGAAGATAAAAAGCATTTCAAGCTGTTGCTGTAGTAATAGAGCGAGAAACAAGAGTTTAATACTTAGAGTGATAGTCACTTGATGATTTCTGTTTCTGATAGAGGACCTGAGAGAATCATGCTAATACATGCTAGGCCTTTGTACTAATGAGTTTAAAACATTTGTAGCACTTTGTATATTTAAATTGTGTATTCTAAAGTTATGCCTAGTATTTTTTAAGTTTATAGATTAAATGTCTGTGTTCAATTCTGAATGGTATATATGGCTGGTGAGATGTGTATTTTTCTGTAAAATTTGCTTTCATACTAACAATCAACATAATTAATAAAATACCTGGACTTTTTTCTTTTGTAAAGTTTAATTATAAGTAGGTTGCTTCTTGTTGTCTTTTCTATCTTGGGATTATGCCATGCAGTAATTGTCCTTATAGCTAGTCTTTTTGACTGGATACTTTCCAGGTTGTTTTAAGTATTTACATTGTTCTTAGGTCAACTTGGGCTTTATGCTCCTATTAGAAGCTGCTTTGATCTGTGTCCTCCGCTAGACTTGTTTGCCTCCATATGTCACTCTCCAGGTTTGCTTTTGTAGGGCTGTAGTTAGGCTACTGAGAAAAAGTTAAAGCGTTTGTTTGTTTTGGAAAATAAGACCATGTGAAGATTTGCATGGCTTGAAAAGAAATAGGATGATCAAAAACTGGGTACTACCAACCTTGATAGAATTTTCCCTAGTGGTGTACTGTACATTGAGAAGATGTGTGTACTGAGTTGTATTATACACCTTTTTCTAAAAAAAAAAATTTAATTGGCAAACCAAATGCCAGACTCTAACAGGAATTTTACTAGTTAACCATAAGAGTGCCTTCTCAGACAATTATGCTAATGAAGTGACTTGATAAATTAACCTGCCATATCAGATTTAATACCAAGTCCTTCCTGATAAGGAAAGTAATATCTTGTATTTTGGTGGGTTTCTTTTGTTTTTGGCTTTGCAATGTTCTCTCCAATCACAAGTTGGAGAGATTGACTTCAGGCTTGACACCGAAGAGTTCACAGAACTCTGCAGTCACTGAGTTCCATAGGAACTCTAGAAAACACCAGGCGTGTGAGTGTGTGGTACTATGTGTGTCAAAATACCTTTTAAATAAAAGGGTAGATAAAAATGCTTCCCAAACTGTTGATTTAGTAATAGAGTGAGAAATAAGAATTTAATATATCAGAGTGATAGTCTACATAATATTTAATTCGAGCTCCTATTTAGCCCTCTTTACAAGTCTCATACTTGCCTACATGCTCCTGTGTTAGTTGTACAGTTACTGGAATGGGCACCTGTTAGACTAGTGTCATGTGATACAGTGATACAGCCACACACTCTTACAAATAGGAGCAGACTGTGTTAATCATGCACACATTCTAACACTTCTGTGTTCTTTTTGGTACAAATATAGTCATTAAGTATAGAGACATTGTAGTCTGCCAAGAGTTAGGTTGAATCTATTAAATATACATTCATTCAACTGTAGATTCTTATCTACCCAAAATTTCTCGGTCTAAAATTGAATATGCAGTTCATTATTTAACACTAGTATTTAGTTTTTTAAAAAAATGTATAGAAGTATTAGACAGTGTATAGAAGTATTAACATTTATTATATTTAAAATTATATTTTAATAAATTCTTAAATGCTTGTAACCTTTTTTTTCCTTTAGCACCTTCTTGGCTTATTTATCTCAGTGTGTTCCATGAATACTTGTTGTTAGATTGTCTATATAAGTGAAAAAGGATAAGATATAATTTCCACATTTTGTATATGGAGAAACTCAAATATCAAAAAGTTGTATTTGTTGTATGCGCTTGGTAAAATTTATGCCATTATGGTTTCAGTTTGTCATTTACAAATGAGTTTAATAGATTAAAGTATAATTGGAAGTTTGGCTAATTCTATGCCTGAGTATATCTATAAACAGTGTGATACTTATTTACCTGATGAATTTTATTTTTTGCCCTATTATGGTACTAAGATTTAGGAACAATTTGCTATTCTTACTTGGATTAAGAATTTGAAGTTCTAGCTAGGTGTGGTGGTACATGCCTAGTTCCAGTAACTGGGAGGCAGAGGCAGGCAAATCTCTGAGTTTGAGGTCATCTTGGTCTATAGAGTGAGTTCAGGACAGGTGGGGCTACACAAAGAAACTCTGTCTAAGAAAAAAAAAAGATTTTGTAGTTTTGCTATAAGGTTTAAACATTTAATCTGAGAATCTTTTCATTTATAGATACCAGGAATGTAACTATAATTATAGTACAGCTGTAGGTTACCTTGATGTGTTCTTTATAAAACTTGGAAAGGAGATAACTATCTTAGACATTGAAATTTTATTGTAGAAAACTCCAAATTTCTGTTTGGTTTTTGTTTTATTTTTGTATTTGAACTTTGCAGTACTGCTTCTTTAGTGTGCATGCACTTTGGGGACAGTTGAGAGCTTGGCTAGAACCGTGCTTACAGTAGCCACTCTGGAGTCACATTGTGAATTCTGGGTAGAAGACCTTTAGTAACATGAGTAGCTGTGTTACTAGCACTTAACTTTTATCAGTTAAATGACATGAATGCATTTAGGGATTGTCAGGTGTAGGTCAGTGAGGAAGCATTTTATGAATCACTTGAGGTGACGTGAAAGAATTCAGTATTATTCAGTAAGTGAATAAAGTAACACATTGAGTATAAATTGCTAAACAGCTGAAAAAATCTAGATTACTCCTAGTTAAGAGTAAATAAAATAATAATGGGGACAGGGAGAACAACTAAATCTTAGTAAGGTACTCATGTGAGGATTATAACTTTAATTTTATAAGCTGTGTCCTTTGTTTTGAACAAACCTGAGTTTGATATTTTGTGACAGTGTGTGCCATTTCTGAAAGGTTTGTAGACTTGCTGGGAGTAGAAAGTGGATGAAGGAACTTTAAAGCCTGATCACATTCAGGTTGGTGTCAGCTCGCAGAATCCATGTTTTTAAGCCGCATGCATTTGCTCAAACTGGAAGTCCATTTACTTTCCTAGACAGACAGTTGACCCAGGTTACTCGCTAGGGGATTTCATAATACCCCTCCCCCACTGCTGCCTCCAGCAAGGCACAAGTCAAGAACTCTATCTACCACTGAGCTACATCCTTAGCCCTCCTAACATACACATAAGCCTTTATTATTTAAATCTTAGGCCTTAGCTGTGAACTAAAAATACTTTTTTTTCTGATTAGAAGTACCATTTTATAAGAGCATCTCTTGAGGGATAGGCATTTTCATGGTGAACTTTACGTGAGATTCACTTTTATGTCTTAGGAAAGCCTGGCACTCTGGTAAGCTCTTCTGTATTCTCAAACTAAACAAAATTGGAAGGGGGACAAGGAAAGACATTTTAGCTCATCAACATGCAGATACCTAATGTATAAATTTAGGTAAAGTATTTTTGGAAGAGTTATTTCCTTTGTGAAGGCTACTTATTGTGCCTTTCCCAAGCCTACTAGAGATTAATAATAAAATGAGTTTGTAAGAGTTGAGAGGGACCTGTGGCCCGATAGGGTGAGAGCTGGTGGACTCTCTGCTTCCACTTCCATCCCGGTGTTCTTTGATGTTCGTGGTCAAAGCAGAAACTGGTATTTGTGTGCTGTAAAAGCCAGTCTTCCTGAAACATAGTATGTGCCTCTTAGAAAAGGTCAAATGATTTTGAATCATAAATGTAAAGTTGGCTACTGCTATTTTATCTAAGACTCAGAGGTTGTGTTTCGGGGTGTGACTCTCTAACACCTTAGGAATCACTATCTTACCTCTGTCCTTACTCCAAGAACCACCATAATGCTGTATGGTGTGAAATGTCATCTTTGAGGTAGACTTACTAGATTTCTTGGAGCACAGTTTGGGAATTCTAAACTCGGAGACATGAGATTAGGAAAAAGAATTGAATAGGTAAAACGTGGACTATTTCTGTATCACACTCATGTAGTTTCTATATATTTAACTTAAAATAGCTGGGGCAGAGCTTCGCTCTGTAGCTCAGGCTGGCCTTGAGCTCACAGTTACCCTGCCTCTGCTTCTCAAGCGCTATAGCCACAGGTGTGTGCCTTTTCTCCTGGCCTAGATTTCTGGCTTTTTTTTTTGTGGCGCTGCTATTTCCATATCTTCATAAATATAACTTGTACAAAGTTATATTAGTTACTATTCTAGTTAAATAGTAGTTCTTGCAGGGGAATATTAAGAGTATTGCATGAAAAAAAATAAAGAATATTGCATGTTCATTGACGGGAAAAGAAAAGACACATTGCAATTTTAATCTTAGAAGAAAATTTGAGCCTGGAAGATAAGCAGTGGCCTTAGTTTCAAATGGGGGAGATACCAGTGTAGGAAAAAAGTGGGCTTTCCTACTATTTGACTTCAGCTCAAATGTTAGTGGGGTAGAGGCCAAATACAAAAAAGGAAAAAGAAAAGAAAAAATGGTGTTTTATCTTTGCTTTTGGTAGTGTTGGGAATGGAACTCGGGGCCTCCTTCAGGGCAAGTGTTCTGCCTGAGCTGTGTCTTAGTCCCATGGCAAAAGATTAAGTTTGAGACCCAGTGAGATGTGGGTAGAGATATTTGCCACCAACCCTGGGTTCCGTACCTGGGACCCACATGGTGGAAGGATAGAACCAACTTCCACAGTGTCCTCTCATCTCCACATGTGTGCTATGGCATGCCCACACCCACAGACACAAAATAAATAAATAATGCAAAAAGAAAAATTGAGTCTCAGATTCATTTATTTGCATGGTTCATCCTTCTTAGGAAAAAGTTTATAATAACTTTAATTTTGTTGAGTCTTTATATTTAGGTTTTTATTTGATTTAGCTGTCCCTATAATTCCTGTTTATTTTAACTAAAGACTGCTTTTTAAGAAAAAACATGATACTTGTATTGAAAATTTGAGTTTTAAAAAATTTGTATAATGTTTCTCTGGCAAATTGTGGTAGTTATTGTTTATAGACTAGTGATTGTGTTGAGTTTGATGCTAGTTCTGCTAAAAATTTGTGGTTTTCCTCAGTTCTGGTGACTTTGAAAACTGGGGAGGCCATATCCTGAGTTTTGGTATTAGGGAAAAGTTGTTATCAGTAAATACAGTTTTAAGGCCAGACTTTATTGAACTTAGAAGGGAGGTGTTTGGATTAAAGCTATCTCTAGTTAGTTTATGACTTGAAATTATAAGTATATTTAAAGTTCTGTTTGTTTACTCATTGTGCGTTTGTGTGTCATAGCAAATGTGTAGAGGCCAGAGGACAACTTTTGAGAGTTTTGTCTTCCATGGTGTGGTCCCTCAGGATGACTCAGGTCATCGGGCTTGGTTGGCTTGCGCTTTAGTTACCTCACCAGCATGCTGTGTGCACTTTGGATAAAAATAAAAGATAATAGCTTTTGAAGTTAAAATAAATATATGTAACGTCATTGGTGCACTTGTCCATAGTGTAACCAAAATATTGGCAATTTTATTTGGTCAGAGTCATACAACAGTAGATAGAAGATGATGAGCTCAGGGTACCTCTTGAAGATCCATCTATTAATGCACGTATACATAGGATATATGGTATCCTGTGATAAAGAGCTAGGTGTAAATTTTCACTCTCACTTTTAAGTGTTTGCTATGATTGCCAACTTGGAAATAAATTTTGTTTTTCAAAGCACACCTTAACCCCTTTATGTTTTACAAATCTTTATCATATATAATTCTCCATTATTCATAGTTACTATCTTCAGATATGTTTCATGTCCATGTGTCTTTGGATTTATTAGTCTTTAGATTATTTGTTAATGTGATCATATGATTTTCAAGAAACAAGGTTAACTGTGTATGTTTTTTTCTGTTAAAAGAGGTAGATATATCACTGGGCTTATATAGTTTTTGCAAATATATTATGTTGTAAATTGAGGAAATTTGGTCTTACAAAATGCATGCTCTTTTGACTCAATATATTGTGATACCCTGTTGTTGAGACTGAAATCTCTTACTGATATCTAGGAGTAATTGCTATAGCCCACATTGCTGCCCAGTGACAGAACTGTAGTTCTGTGAACACATCATCAGTGTGTGCAGGACTCTACCACTTACTCCCATAGTGTGTTGTGATGGAACCTGAAAAAGACGATGTTTTTGATGTGTTGGCTGCTGGGTCTTACCTCTTAACAATCAGTTCCTGTTCTTTTTCCCATATGCTGTTATTTATTAGGGTAATGAGGTAATTTGTCCTTTAGAAGGTCCTAACTTATGGACTTGGTTGATGACTTCCTCCTGAAATCAGTTAACTGGTTCTTCCATCCTGTTATCCTGGAAAAAGCTGGATCTAAAGGTTGATAACCCACAGCTTTAATATGTAAGCATGCTTCATAAGTGGTGCTTTGCTATCCGAGGTTTCATATCGTGTGTAGATCTCGATGGTAAGACTGACCTGTGGGTTTAGTAGTTAGTAGGCTGAAACTGTACTTTAAAAAGCACGCCCCCAGGTGGTTGTTAGTAGGTCTAAGTTTGAGAACAGTTGATCTAAGTACCAGTGAAATCAATTTAGTCGCTGAGATAACTGACTTGGCACCAGCGTGCTGGCCAGGGTCACATCCAGAACAAAGCCTCTGAGTGGCATCTGCTCTGGGCACCTGCTGAAGCTGCACCTGTCACCAAGCAGAGTCAGGGCACACCCTGCACTTTGAGTTTCAGAGAGAGCACTGTTTGACTTAGGGAGAAGACATGAGTAAGTCACTGACTCCTACCTCATCCTAACTGTAGTTATTTAGCTTGGGCTTTAAAAAAATTAAAAACAAGGTTCCCTTAAGTTTTTTTTTCCTAACTGGAGAATTTCTTAACATATATTTGTTGTTTTTTCCTGTTTGGACTTCACATTATTCTTCCCAAATGAGAAACCATTGGTTTAACTGAATTTCTTCAGTGCTTATCATCTTGGCAAGGATTCTTTTCTGTCCAGATTCCTCTTAGGGGAGTTCATATGTAAATTACCGTGAGGATAACAGTACTACCTATGGGGTGGGAAGAGGTCAGGAAAGACCTTATCTCAAAGCACCAAAACTAAACAGAGCTGTATTACTGTGATACTTTCTTTAATGAAGTATGTGTGTGTGTGTGTGTGTGTGTGCGCGCGCGCGCGTGCATGGGTGGTGTGTACACATGTACTTGTTTGTGTATGTTTGCATGCATGTGGTGAATGTGCATGAGTGTTGAAAACAGGTTGACTTTGGATCCCATCCTATATAGCTATCTACATTCCTTTTTAACTTGAGGCCCTATCTTTGAACTTGGAGCTCATACATTGAGGTTGGCTGACTGGCGAATGAGCGTATGGAGCCACCAGTTTTTACTCCCCCAGCACTGGGGCTACACCACATCCTGCTTTCTTTGTTTTGTTTTTTAATGTGTATGACTGTTTTGTCTCTATACCACTTACATGCATGCCTTATGCCCACTAAGGCCAAAAAAGGGTACTGGATCCTCTAGAACTGGAGTTACATGTGGTTGTGAGCACTGTCTAGGGGCTAGGAATTGAATCCTGGTCCTCTGGTAGAGCAGCCGGTGCTTTTAATCACTGGGCCAGCTCTCCAGTCCCTATGGCCTTATTTATATAGTAGTGCTGGGGTCTAAATTCATGTCCTCATAGTTCCACATCAAGCACCTCACTGATTGGACCATCTTCCCAGCCCCAGTGTTTTAATTTGTTCGCATATAACATTTCAAATTTTAGAAGCATTTATTGTTATTTAATCCTAGGAAAAAAACAACAATCAAAAATTCTTTATATTCCTGAGGCTTTTCTTCTAGAGGCTTGTAGGTTACTTTTAAGTAGTGAGAGGCGTAGTTCTGGTTGTATTCCCTTATTCCCCTTTCTTCCTTCCTTCCCTCCTTCCCTGTTTTTGTTCATATTGGGGATTGAACCTAGGATTTTGTACCTGCTAGGCAAGCACTCTGCTACTGAATAATATTCTCCAGCCTCAACTCCCAGTATTACATACCCGTTAGGAACCATGTTTCATATGTTAAGCACACTTTTTCCCTTTTGCCTTCCCGTTTTTGTCCTTAGTAGTAGACCCGCTGTTTATTTTACAGAACATAAACTCTCTACCCTGTACAGTTGCTAAATATTTCATGTACATCCCATGTTCTAGGTGTGTTCAAATTTTGTTTATCAGTAAATTTCATTACCATGTAGTGGAGGTTAATCTGGAAAGTTTTCTTACGGAATGGAATTTGACATTGTTAATCTGTTGTTTGGATGTTTGTGTTATTGTAAAGGATGGCAAACGTTCATGTGTTATTGTGAAGGATGGCAAATGTTGGTAATTCTAGTCTTTGAGTTCTTAGCATCATATGTAATGTTTGCTTTGTGGGTCCAGTGATCAGTTGCTTTACAAAGATACTCTTTATCCTATAATTATAACATTTTTTATGGTGAAGTCTTTTGGGTCAAGTTTTATTTGCCTCTCCTAGCAGTAATTAAGTAAGTACAATGTTAATAAAAGCATACATGAGGTCAGTAGGAACATTCTGTTAAAATGTATACACGAGTCTCTGGGTTCTCTCTAGCAACACATAATAAATAGATAAACAAATAAGTAAATATCAGAAAGCATAGATTTGGTGTCCTGACTCCTGGTCCTCTAGAGGAAGGGTTGACTTAGCGTGTCCATCGTCACCCCAGAGTTGAGGATGTTTTCCCTGATTGCTATTGGGCTAAGTTGATTTCCCACCTGCTTTAGGTTATGCTTTTTTTTTTTAATTTAAAACTTTAATTTCTAAAATTTCTAATTGTGTATGTCATGCACACACATGAGTACAGGTGCCCTCAGAGCTCAAAGGTGTCTGATCCCCTAGAACTGGAGTTGCATGTGGTTGTGAGCTGCTCAGCATGGGTGCTGGGCGTTCTAGAAGAACAGCAAGTGCTCTTAACCACTGAGCCATCTCTTTAGCCCCTGAATTTATTCTTAACTGAAGTTAGTTCCTTGGTAGCCTGTGTTTCCAAGTGTGTTCTTTGATAATGGGTGACTGGTCAAGAGTGCTTATGGAGTTTGATGTATTCTTTTTAGTTTATATCATTAGAGAATCACATTTCTGACTCCCCTTTCTATGTAACCCCATGTTGGTACACATTGGTCTTTCAGGTTACCTTAAATAACATGAACAGTGAACATACCAGTTTTCTTTTTTTGTTATGTTTTCTCTTTTGAAAATGCTTTGCTACTAATATGTAAATTCTTTGTTGTTGTTATTTTTGCTTAGATAGATAGATAGATAGATTAGATAGATAGATAGATAGATAGATAGATAGATAGATAGATAGATAGATAAGTTTTTGAGTTAGGGTTTCTCCGTGTAGCAGCTCTGGCTGTCCTAGAACTCACTCTGTAGACCAGGCTGTCCTCAAACTCATAGAGATCCATCAGCCTCTTCCTCCCGAGTGCTGGGATTAAAGGCCTGTGCCACCACCCTCATAAATTCTTATTCACACTTTATCTAGATTATTTGCTCATTTTTATGATTTTCTTTTTATATCTGATGATACATGTAGACATAGTACATTGTAGTAGGCACTGTTTAATCATTTGATGCCTTTACAGGAGTAGTGACTGTGTTTAGTTTAGTCTTATGCTACCTTGGAATAAAAGTCTTCTTACCTGGGGCTCTCAGCATTTGGAAAGCTAAGGCAAGAGGATTGCCAGGGTTTGAGACCAGTGTGAACTACACGGTGAGTTCTTAAACAACTTAATCTACTGAGTGAGAGCTTGTTTCAAAGAACAGACGGTTCAGCCAGCAAAACATTTTTCTATTAAGCAAAAGAACTGAGTTCGATCCCCAGAATTCGTGTAGAAAAGCAGTATGCTTGGAATACCTGTGCTGGAGAGGCCAAGATGGGAGGACCAGCTGGCTGCCAGCCTAATTGGTGAGCAGCAGGCCAGTGTCTCACAGGAGCTGGATGGTAGTCCTGAGGTCACCTCAGTCTGTTCCTTGGCATGCATATTTACCCACATGTCACATGTATGCTCATGCACACATATGAAAACAAAACCTTTACATAGATTTAACAGAAAATTTAATTGTAGTGTGCAATATACAGACCTTATCTCAAATTTTGCAATTGTTTCATGCTATTCGTGATCATGTGTTGTATTTACCTACCTTTTTCCCCAGTTGTAGCTGCCCTGCATTTTTTAGAATAAATAGTGCTGTCAAAGCTGGGCATATTGGTACATACTTGTAAGCTAACAACACTGCTGTGCAATTTCAAGACCAGCCTGGGCTAATAGACATAGTACATTTCAGGTCAGCCTAGGAAGTATTGTGAGGTCCTGCTGCAAATAACAGTTATTTGAATAACCCCAAATAACAACAGCAACCAAAGTGTAGGCTGAATGTGCTCTAAAGTTGGTTTGTCTAAGTGGTTCAGGGTCAGATTTAGGTTAGGCATTTTGGTAGGAGGCATTCATTAGATGTCACTTTGAGCCTTTGTTGCTGAAATTAATTTTGGTTAAGGTGTCCTGGTTTCTGCACTGTATTTTGTCTTTTGTAATGAAAGAACCTGTGAGACATATTTTGAGATCATGGAAGCATCTTGCTGACCATCACCCTTTTACCTAGTAAGTTTAATGACACTTGGTGGTTCTGTCTTGAATTACTGCTATGATACATGTATACACTCACTTTCTGATTCAGTCATCCCATCTGTCTTGATAAGCCGGTGGCTAAATAAGTCACTGGGTAAGGGAAGTATTTTCATTTTATTTATTTTTGAGATTTTTATTTCTACAAGGTCCACAATCTGTTCTCATACATTTTGCTGCTTGGATTTAGCCAGTGGGAGCCCTTTCAAGTGGGTTCCTTGACTTTTTTTCATGTGTCTACATTAGTTTTTAACTTTTCTTTACTTTCTGACAAAACATCAACTAGGTTCAGCTTAGTTTTGTTTCTTAGCTCTAGAATCATCATTATTTCCCTCAGACTCCTGGTGTGGAGTAGTGTATAGAAACTGTGATGTGTGTTTTTATTACTATTAGATTTTTTTTCTTCCAGGTCCTTTCAGGGGAAACATACATACATTTTGGCACATACACATGTGTCTCTGTTTGATAACATAGATATTTATATAAATCATGAGGTGTGAGGTTGTCCTAACAGCTCCAGTCATGGTCATACAAGCTTCTTCTTGCCTTCTTACATTCTCCATCTCTCTCTACCTGCAGTGGGGATTCATTTACTACAGCATAATTATTTCCTACTATACCCATTATACCACAAAAACAAAACTATCAAGTAGAACTATAGGCTTTCCTTTTCAATCAAAAATGCATTTTGTTTTTATTGAAAATATGTTATGTTATCGAAATATTAGGTTAAAACATTCAGTGAAACTGGCTTTGGTGGCACATGCCTATAGTCCCACCTACTTAGGAAGAGGAACACTTTGGATCGTTTGAGTCTTTTAATGTGGACTAGCCTGGCAACAAAATGAGAGCCCTGTTTCATTTCAAAAAGAAAGAAAAAAAAACTTATAATGATTGGACTTTTTCTAGGTGTTTACTACTTGTATGAACTATAACAAAACTCCTGTATCTCCTATTTTATTACTTTTATGCTTATCTCCCATGTTTGCTCAAAGGTTTAATTTTGGTAAGATTTTGAAATCAAGGTTTAGGAGATAGATATGCTTGGGCTTCATGTATCTTCCACCTCATTCTCATGCTTTATTTGTGTGACTGACTAGTTTCCTTAGTTTCAGGTTATCTTTGTTCTTTTTGAAAAAATAAAACATACGTATATTTTTAATTTTCTTTTAAATTTAGAAACCCCTTTTTTGTATTTTAGCTTTTTTTCACTTATCTTGAAAATTACTCATCTGTTCATAGAAGCCTTTTTTTTTCTTTTTTAGCACCTGCATTGTATTCCATTATGTTTCTCTCTGCTAGCTTATTAAACAAGGGCCTCACATAGTGACACTCAGGTTATTGTTTGCAACACATTACACTAATAATGATGCCAGACGAGTCGTCTTCTGCACATGTAGCCTTTGCCGAACTACTACCCAGCTGTTGTTGCGCTGTCATCAGAATCAGTGATGGAAGTGAGGCAGCAGAGGGAAGAAAAGTTGGTATATAGTTTTGTTAAATACTGCCAAATTCTTTTAGGAGTAGAGAACTTTGAAAAAAATCTCACTCACTAGCAGTTCGTGAAATTGTCTTCCACGATCCTGCCCGGTGTTGCTAACCTGCACGTTTCACCAGGCGGAAGGATTCAGAGATGGCATCTCGCCGTCCTGCAGTTGTTGCAGCCTCAGAGTCTGTGTTAGCATGTGGTGGTGCTGTCCTGTCGCTCAGTGACTTTTATGTTAAAGGTTTCTCTGATGCTTCTTTGTGTTTGTTCTTCCATGTTAATTTTAGGGCTATTCATTCTAGGTCCTAAAAGTTGATTCTTTCGGGATTATCTTTTGTGCTGCTCTTGCTGATACGGTTTTCTGTATGATTTTTTAAATGGCCATTGCTCTTTTAGGTTGCACTTTCGTTGTTTTGTGTGTGTCAGTTTTTGAAGCATTTAATTATATTGTTCTATAATTAAATAAAACTAAGGAGTCAGACATAGGGGTAAAAACCTAATTGATCAGAGCAGCAACCAGTAACCTCCTCTCACTTCCTTGATCCAAACCCCTCCCTGCTACCTCCTGTGTCTCTCTCTATCTGTATCCTGGGTCCTCCAAAACCTCCATGGCTAATTCTGGTCAACTAGTTGCTAACTCCGTCCTCTGCTTCAAAGTAAGCTTTATTGGAAGTCTCGGAGTGTCAGTGTGAACAAATGTCCCGCAACAAGTTTTAGTGGCTTGGTTTTATCATTGATGGTATTTTTTTTCTAGGATTTTCTACTAGCATGTCTTTTGGAAATACATATTTTAATTTTCAACTTTTCATGTTTTTAATTGGCTTCCTTTTTTTCTAATTGATTTGACCAATATAACTTAAGTAGTAGGGAGATAGCAGATTTTTTTCTTGCCCTAATTCTGACTGCCTTGCTATGCTGAGCATTTCATCACTGAGATACCTCCTGCTGTATGTTCTTGATGCAATCCTAATGTAATAATCTTTTGACATTTGAAAATATTCACAAATATGTTTATTGAATGAGCAATAGTACTAGGTTATGAAGTCAGATTTCAAGATATGTTGTATATGTTTTTACCTACTAGAATTTGGTTTTATTTTTTAAATTGGGGCTGGGGAAATGGCTCATTGGATAAAGCATTTGCTGTGCAAGCATGAGGACCCGGGTTTGGATCCCCAGCACCCATGTAAAAGCCAGGTGTGGTAGTGTGACCTGTAAATCCATCAATGTGGGGATCAAGAAGTCGTGGAGACAGGTACATTTTAGGGGTTTGTTGACTAGTCTGTTTAGCAAAAAGTGCTGAGCTACAGATTTATTGAGAAATCTTGTCTCAGAAAATAAGAGTGACAGAGGTAGATACCTGAAATGAGCCTCTGGCCTAACTACACACACGTATGCAGACACATATGCCCACATTCTTATGCGCAAATACACAATCTGTAGTTGTTTCATTATTATCTTTTTTTTCTTTTCTTGGGGGGTGGTGAGGAGCAGACAGGGTTTCCCTGTGTAGTCCTGCTTGTTCTGGAACTCGCTCCGTAGATCAGACTGGCTTCGAACTCAGAGATCCAAATGCCTCTGCCCACCCAGTGTTGGGATTAAAGGCAAGCACCACTACCAACAGGCCATTATTATCTCTAAAGTGAGGAGCCGATGCATGTTATAGTTATTGAATCCCAGTTTACAGCCTATATTTGAATTGTTCATGTACTGGGAATTTAATGTCTAAGTAAAAATCAGTTACAGATTTAATGGTAACTTTGGAGAAAATTTTCCTATTATATAGTCTACCTATGAAAAAGTCTTCAGGGAGATGGCTCAATGATGAAGAACACTAACTGCTCTTCTGGAAGATCTGGGTTCGGTTCCTAGAACCCACATAAGGACTTAGAACCACTCGTAACACCAGTTTCAGGGCACCTGTGGCCCTCTTCTAGCAGGCAAAATACAAACAAAAAAAAAATCCCACGTAAAATAAAAATTTAAACAAAAAGTCTTCAGGGCTGGGACTGTAACTCATTTTGTGGACACTTACCTGGCACACAAAAGGTTTCTAATCTCCAGTATGGAAAAAAACCAAAACAAACTCTACTACTATTGTCTTTGTTGGCCATTGCCATACTTGATGCGCAAAATACAGCAGTTTAAATCATTGTATGACATTTGTATTATAAAGGTCAAGGGTAATTTTGATTTTAAGAGTTTTCTGTAGGTATTTACCTCATAGAGCAGAAAAGCAAATTTATCCCATTAGTTAAGTATTTGAGTATATTTATTTGGTCCAGCATCACTGAAGTGTTGCAGTTTACTTTGTATATTGTATTTGACCCTCCCCTTTAGGCCTAATTTGGTTATTCAAAAGTGTTGTTGTCCTGGGAGCTGCTCAGATACTCCTTTATCCTCCTTATAAACCATGTAGTGTATGTGCATGCAGAATGTGGTTCTCTTTATCTCTTAGAGTGATTCACTTAGTAATCTCTTGATCAATTCATTTTAACCAACGTTGTAGGAATTTGCCAAGTCTTAAAAAGTTTAAAGGGCTGTGTTGGAATGGATATTAAATGTGCTGTATACACATTTAATAGCAGCTTTAGTAGAATAGCTTACGGAGCCTGAAAGTTCAGTATCATAAAGCTGGAAGCAAGAACGACGTAGATAGCTGCAGCCCAGTATGTCTACCAAATCTACTAGTTCATAGTACCATCAGCCTTAGTTGTGGAATGAACTTTAAGAACACAGCTTAGCCCAGGCTGTGTGATAAAAGTAAGCTGTTTTTCCTGGCATGCCTGCATGAAGTTAACAGTTATATTCTTACTACTGAGTGATGGGAGGGACAAGAAGACATAGTTCAGAACTGTTTTTTACTAGTCACTCTATTCTTCTTGAGAGAAATACAGGGAGGAGATTGTTGAAGATTCTTTGTTATAGAAATATGACATTTCTGTTAGTGTTGAGATGGTTTCATGGATGGAGGCATCTGTAAGGCATAGGTATTGGTTTGGTGGCCATTGGAGGTGATAGGTCACTTTAGTATTGTCCTTTGGCTTTCTTTTGCCTAAAGAATTGTATTTGTAATACAAATGGGGATAATGGAGGGTTCAGCAAAAGAAAATCTTACTATATAGATTATCAGTTATTAAAAATGTTTTGTAAGAAAAACGTAAAGTTACATAGTTGATAAAGCTGGCAACTAATTCTTTCTTTTAAGTTTTCCTTTTAATAACGAGGAATTATAGTTTAGCAAAACAAAGGGATGGTGGGACAGATTATTTTAAAACATCAGTGTAAGAAAGTTCTTTTAAAATAGGTTTTTATGTTTTATGGGCACCGGAGAAATGACTCAGTAGTTAAAAGCACAGGCTGGTCATCCAGAGGACCCAAGTTCAGTTCCCAGCACCCATATGGTGGCTCACAACCTTCTGTAACTCCAGGTCCAGGGATCCAACATCCTCTCTGAAAGTACTGCATGCATATGGTGTACAGAAATAAGCAAGCAAAAACATTCATTCACATACAATAAAATAGTTTTTTAAAAAATATGTTTTTATTACACTTTAGTAGCATACTTCTGACTTAAGACATCACAGTTGAGCTGTGTATTTTATGTAACACATTCAGTTTGCCTCACGTGAAGCTCTGTCCTGAGTGCACTCTCCTTCATATCCATGTTGACATATGATGTGAGTTCAGAAATAGGACAAAGCAGTTTAAAACATTGTACAGGGTCACACAGAAGTTGTGCTAGCATTTAACCTGGTGCTATCTAGCTTTTTTGATGGTGTTCTAGAGTGCAGAAGATGACTCCGTGTGTAAGAGCACCTGCTTTACAAGCATGAGGTCCTGAGTTGAGATTCCCAGCACCCACAGAAAAGCCAGATGTGTTGCATGAGTGTCTGTAGTTCTGATGCTCTATGGGGAGATGGGAGGCAAAACTGAAGCAGGGGAAACCAGGAGACCTGGTCTCAAGGTGGAAACCCACACCTGAGGTTGTCCTCTGCATTTACATATTTATCATACTCAAACCACATGCACATACATACACACATACATATGTGTGTGTGTGGCATTTGTTACCAAACACATGATTATAACTTTATAAAAATTGGTTTGAAAGGAGTAAGCAGAACATGGAGGTGGTGGGGTAGTTGTGGGGTTATGACTTTAGCAGTTTTCAAATCTTTTACTGCATCCCTTTTTCCTGTAAAATTGGTGCTGCAAAACAGTTGACTTCTGTTGATGTGAACGGAGCTCCATAGTTCCTCTACAAGATAGGACCTATACTATTTTCTAGATCACTGAAGAAAGCACTTTAAAAATTGACTGGAACTCCAGGCCCTCCTGCCTCCCAAGCACTGGGCTTATAGATGAATGCCACAGTGCTTTCAAGTACCATTGTCAAGGTAGGGTTGACATTTAGCTTGATGCTAGTACTGTTTTGTTTGTCAGCATAAGCCTTAGGTGGAGGACAGTTTATTAACAAAAGTATTTATGTATTTAAAGCCCCCAGTTACTTCCTGATAGTAGCTTAACTCTGTGAGACTATCCTGTCGCTGGCTAGTTTCTTGGGGACTCACGTAAGTCCTCATGGTGGCTCTCTCAACAAATGGGAGGTCTAATTTGGTATAGTCTGAAAGAATTCAAATCTATATAATACAGAATTAGAAGTATAACATTTTATTTAGTGATCTGGCTCTAAGGTTAAACCTTTTTTATGAGGTTTTATGAAACAGACACCAAGACTCAGTTTTAGCAAAGGATATAAATTAACATCTATGATAAATATTGCTTTTGTATAATTTATCACTTAAGTAACTTTCTTCTCTCTCCTTTAAGAGGGTGGGGCATGGTCTCATGTAGTCAGGCTGGCCTCTTAACTTTTTGTAGCCAAGAATGGCTGTGCATTCCTCATCTTCCTCTGCCTCCTTCAGAAGCACCTCTGAGAGTGTGAGTACTTCTGTTGCCTAGTTTAGGTGGGAATGGTGCTTGAACCCAGGGCATGGTACATGCAGGGCAACCACTCTACCAACTCAGCTACATTCCTAGCCTTCAAAAAATATTTAAAAGTAAAACTACATATATTAATCTCTCCCTGTCTCAGTTTATAAGTTAACAGCATGAAAATGCAATTTTGTGTAGAGAAGAGTTGACGTAGAACCATGCTGACTGTATTAAGTGGCATATGCAGATCCAGGATTTTTCTGAAAATATCTACTTTCAGAAGAAATGGGTACTAGAAATGATGTGAGAACTTGGTGCAAGCAGTTTGTGAGTTAGAGTGTTTCTTGCCATCACTTTGCTATCTAACCAACACTCGCTGTCTGCCTGGACGGTAGTAATGTGCTTATCTGCATTATTTTAGTTCTTAGCACTCTTCTACAAGATCAATGCCTATTATCATCCTATGATAGGAAACTAAGGTTTAGAAGAGGTTCAGTAATTTTTGCAATAGCACAAAATACAAAGCAGTGGACCGGTCTGCTTCTAGGGATCAAACGTGAAACTGCCATGCAGAATATTGCTCTTTGTTTAGTCGCAGAATGAATGATTAATAGAAAAAGCACAAGTCTTACTATACAGAAACTAAGGTTTTAGTTGAAGAGACAGAGCCAGTTATGGTTTCTGTTACAGGCTGGGTACTATTCCACTCACTGAACATGGGTCAGTGATGAAAATGGAAAATACTCTTTGGAATTAGTGTAATGACCAAACTAAAAACAAAACAGAATCAAGCAGCATATGAAATAATAAGACAGAGGAAAATAAAACAGAGAAAGGGAAAGTAGTCTTTGGATATGAGTTACATCTTTAAATAGATAAGACTTATGAGGGGGTGACATTTGAGTGCAGACAGCGAAGGTGAAGAGACAGTCCAGATACATACCTGGGTTAGGATTGACTAGACAGCAAGAGGCATGCCTGTTGTATTCTGGGAATAATTATGGAGGCTGTTTAGGTTAGTTTTGTCAACTTGACACAAACTTGGTTCCCCTGGGAAGACTGGACCTTAATAGAAGAATTGACTGTCAGACTGGTCTGTGGGCATGTCTATAGGGCTTATTGTTGATTAACAATTCATGTGGGAGGAGTGAGCCCTCTGTGGGTCATCCCTAGGCAGGGAAGTCCTGAGTTGTATAAGAAAGCAGGCTAAACCAGCCTTGAGAAGCAAGCCAGAAAGCAGTGTTTCTCCATGGTGTCTACATCAGCTCCTGTGTCTGGGTTCCTGCTTGAGTTCCTGCCCTGGCTTCCCTTAGTAATGAACTCTAACCTGTAAGAAGTAATGAACTGGTTCCTCCCTAAATTGGGTTTGGTTAGTGTTTCATCATAGCAATAAAGAGCAAATGGAGACAGGCCAATATGGCTAGAGTTGGTTCTTGTATGGTTTGTAAAGTTTCGTGACTTTTATTGAAGCTGTTGGGGAATATTGAGCAGTGAATTTTCATGAGTTGAATTTTTCTGGGTGCTTTGTGAAGTATATGAAAGTGTAATGTGGTGTCAAGATTAGAAACAAGCAAACCTGATGGACATGAAATCACAAGGCTGAAAAATTGACAGTGCTTTGTGCATTTGGCCTTGCTAGTTCTTTGAGGATAGATCCATGTCTCTGTGTTAAGGCTTGGTGATCTGTGCTCTAGCCATGATGGCCTGTTTGTTAATAGTTCTTCAGAACGCCAAGCTGCTCTCCTCTACTGCCTTTGAATGTGCTGTTTTCTCTACCTTCTGTGCCTAAGGTGTTCCTAACCCATCTTTAAAACGTCATATTGTCTTTTGTATAAAGCCTTATGTCTTCCAGCAGCTTGAAGTAATCCTTTTCTCCACACAGGGCCACTTTGCCCTCTTTATACTTCTGCTACAGAGATACTGCTGTTAATTAGCTACCTTTTTCTTATCTGGTAAGCCCAAGCAAGACATTGGGAGTTATGGTTTATGATATTTGTAGCCCTGAAGTATTCATATAATACTGGTTACTACAGGAGTTATTTGACATGGGTGTGTCTATTGGAGACAATGTATGAATGCTTGAAAAGTCATTCGAATTAAAAAAAAAAAAGGAAATCACTTTAGTTTTAGAGTAAACGGCAGCAAATGGATGAGGCCTTGAGCTCATCTTGGTGTTGAAAACCTACTTGGATCCAGATAGGCAGAGGAAAAAGGATGGTTAGGAGATTTGTTTCAGATATAAGAAAAGAGAAGGTGTGGGCACCATGTTTCAATTATAAAATGATCCTGGCTACAGGCCTTGAACAAGACTAGGTCTGAAGATTGGTACCAGATGGTGAAAGATTTTTCTTTCTTTTGAAAACCAGACAAAGTATTTAGCTATGTACACACATCCATACATGTGTATAATACGCCCATGCACACATGTCTACAATGCACACATTATAATGCATGTGCACAGGTGTATAAAATGCATTGCACACACATAAAATACACATGTGTCTAACACATATGCACATGTGTTTAATACTGTGTTTGGTAGGTATGAGGCTTGATATTGTGTTGCTGTTATTCGTTCTTTAGCAAAACAATATCTAAAGGAAAATTACGTTTTTGGAACATTAATCTTGTATTCTTTTGTGGCGTAGAGTTAAGGTAGGAGAATAAATCTGCTTGGTTTAATAAGAGAATGGAATATAATTTCACTGAATATTAAGATACATGTAAACTACCATTTACTAAAAGTTAGGTCGGAAGTCACATTCAGAGAAGCACTTCATACTTCAGTATCTAGTAGTGTCCTCATGGTTGTCACGAACACATTGATACTGGAATTCAGTTGACAGAAGAGCCAGTTAGTAAAGTCTTCTGCCTCCTAGGAAATTTAATAAAAGTACCTTTTTTGTGCCTTTTGTTTATTTGTGGGCAGGTTTGTCATGAGTTCACAATCACATAAACTTTGGAGTGTAGGTAAACTATCTTCTGTTTCTTACTGGAAGTAACTGTTTAAGCTTCACGGAGCTCACTTAAAAAAACAAGCTGTAGAATTCAGCACTTGACTGCAGATGATTTAACAGTTCTTCTGTCTGTATTCTAAAACTACATGAGATTCTTACTGGGAGTAACTGGATATACTCATGAGAAAGTGGCCTGAAAATAAATGCACATATTTGGTAGCTGCAGTGTTTTGGGGCTTTTTTGTTTGTGTTTGTTTTTTTTTTTTTAACCTTGGATATTCTTGGACACACCACAACACAGTATAATAATGAAAGATTTATATAGGATTGAATTGTTAAATTAAGTAGTCTAAAGGTGAGTTAAAGAGTGTGGAGGGGTGTGCTTAGGTTATATGAAAATGTGCAATTTTATATAAGGGACTTGAGCATCTTTGGATTTTTATTCAGGCCTGTGGGCTGTCATGGCAACAAGCCTGTATGGATGGATACTGGGTGGGTGGGGGAGGGGTGTAGTCTTTGTGCTGCTCAACAAACTGCAGTTTGAATGGAGCAAAACTTAGTTCATTGTTTTCATTAAACCATTGCAAGGAAAGGATGTTTAAACTTCTGAAATAGCATTTCTTCCTTCACTGTTCTGTGGCTGACTAGGTTGGCTGTCTTCACAGAGATGCTTGGTTCAGACTCTTCAAACTGAAATGGGTGGACTGTAGAAAATAGTGGTTTGTGTTCTGGTGGAATTTGAAAATGTTGTATGAGTTATACATGATTCGTTTGTGCACCCTCCCTTGAAAAGAGTTACTTACAGTGTGCCTTGAGACCATCCACATGAGTAGACATTATTTGATCTCTGCTCTTTCCTGGCCTCACTAGCCCTCAGAAATAATCCACTCACAGGATTACTGTGCATAGGAAAAGCTTTGTTTGCAGACCGACTTGGTAGGTAAAAATGAACTAGCCAGTTGGGCTAGTCTTGAAAAAATGCTTAGCTTCCTGAGATGCATGGAGAAGCCCATAGCTGTTCCAGTTGTGAACGACATGGAAAGCACGACTGGTCACAGAGAGTTTAAGTGGCAAGAAAAGCCAGATAGTTATTGGTTGATTGATGAAAGCAGAAGTGCAAAGCCAGCCGCATGTTGTTCCTGTGCTAGTCAGAACAGGGTGCCTCGAGAGTGTTTTGTAAAGCATTTAAGAATCTTTGTCTTTAGTGAATAGGATTAGGTTTCAACATATCAATGAAAATTCCTCCTGCTTTTGTCACATGAATATAAATTACATACATGATTCAATTCTATCTAATTATTTCTAAACACGTAAAATAGGTGGTTGCTTCTGTTGTCCATTACGTCTCTAGTCCTTCTTACCGTATGGTATTTTACTATGCTTGCTTTCTTATGTTTTCCCAATATCCCCTTTAAATGACTACGGAAAGATTACAAATGCCAAGTTGCTACCGAGCAAGTTCTCATGAAGAACTGTCTTTCACAAGATGTATACAGTTGTTTTTCAGGAATCTAAGCCAGAAGTGTACAGTCTCATGATACAGTACATGCTCCTCTCTTTTTTGAGAAAAATGTAAATAATTGGGTCTGTACTAGATGGTTTTAACGGGAGAGAGACCACTGAGGCTAACTTCTTCCTTCTGATGACCTGTAAGGGAAGTATTCTAAACTGAAGTAGGACACTTGGTTCATTGCTGTTACCAATATGAAAACACAGTGGCTCAAGGACAGCAGTTTTTTTTCTCTATCATTTAACAATTGTTTTCATAAATTGTGCAGACCTGCATAGCTCTGAGGAGCCCTTGAACCTTACTCTTCTATCTGCTATATGTGCTGGACATCTCCTGATTGAATTCACTATCTGAAACCTCACCCTGCTTTCAGCCAACAGGAGAGACTAAGAGGCCCTTTTTCTGCTTGAAGGACAAACATGCATTGACCATTTCTGTGCCACCGAACAGAATCTTGTCTCACACCACACACAGGAAGCTGGAAATTGGAATCTGGGATTTCATTGAACAGTCAGAAAAATTGATCATGTAATAGGCCATAAAGGATTCCCTAAAAGTCACATATAGATATGTCCACTGTCCTCTCAGAAGACATACACACATAAATGCATTGTAAATGATTTTTATAGGGCATGAGTTTATGGGTAAGTAGTTAGCAGTTTTTGCATCCATCATTTGGGTATCCCTTTCCAAGTACTAAAGTACATTCTGAGTTATCATAAAATGAATTAATTGTGTGTGGTAGAAATTCTGTTTAAATATAGTATATTTCTTTTTAAATTTTTATTTTAATAAAAAGTTGACAGTATGTACAGTATTTACAAAAAGAAAAACCCAAATTAAAATTGTGTGTGTGCATATGTATATTTTTAATTCTCTGTAAGTAAGGAACTTAAGGATTTAATGATTTCATTTATGAAATATTCATTTTCCCTAAGATGTGTGAGTGTATATCCTAATTAATTTTGTGTGTGTGTGTGTGTGTGTGTGTGTGTGTGTGTGTGTGTGTGTGGTGTGAGTGAAGGAGGGAGGAAGAGAGAGAGAGAGAATGAATAGTGAAACAATTGGTAGGCAGGTAGTGGTTGTACAAATACTAAAAAGAACAAAGACAAGTGCATTTTTGCAAAGTGAGTAATTTTGTTTTTTAGATGAGTGATTTTGATTCCATGAGAGGGAAAAAAGTGAATTGATGTGTTTGGGATCTTTGGTTGCAGTGTAGTGTAGGGGGTTTTCGAACTTATCTGTAGCTTTAAAGTAGTAGTATATATATCTTGAGCCGGGCGGTGGTGGTACACACTTTTAATCCCAGCTCTCGGGAGGCAGAGGCAGGCGGATCGCCTTAAGTTTGATGCCAGCCTGGTCTACAAGAGCTAGTTCCAGGATAGGTTTCAAAGCTACAGAGAAACCCGTCTCAAAAGACCCCCCCCAAAAAAGTATATCTATCTCTTAGAACATATACATTAATTTTATAGATCCCATATTTATATATATTTATATATATATTTATATATATAGGCAAGCACAAAATTTAGTGTCATAATCTTTAAATTATTTTTCTTTTTTCAGAATATAATATGATTACATCATTTCCTCTTTCCCTTTCTTCCTTAAGACCTTGCCATCTATGCCCTCCTTGCTCTCTTTCAAATTCATGGTCTCTTTTTTTCATTAATTGTTGTTAAGTGTGCCTGTGTGTCTGTGTGTGTGTCTATTTTTAAATACATAAGTACAACCTGCTCAATCTGTATAATGTTATTTGTATGTATGCTTTCAGGGCTGACAAATTTGTTATTGAATAAACTACTGGTGTGTTCTTCCCTGGGGAGGACTATTTCTCTCATTCTCAGCTTTCCCTAGTTGCCTGGAGTTCTTTGTGTAGGGTTGAGACTTCCTGGGGTCCCCACCCCATGTTAGCATGTCTGTTGTTATCTTTGTGTCTAGTGTCCAACTCACATTTGGCAGTTGTGTTGGTGAGACGGTATGAATGTAGCTTCTGACATTTCTAGGAAATATGGTGTCACAGCAAACTCTGTTCCTTTGGCTTTTATAATATTTCCACCCCTTCTACAGTAATCCCTGAGGGTACAGGAGTTGTCTTGTAAATGTATAATGTTATAATTTTTATATTAAATTGTACCTAAGCCACTTAAATTTATAAAAATTTAAATACCTTTTTAAAAATGTTTTTTTTTCAGATTTAAGCTATAAGTATGCCATTTCCCCTTTCCTTTCTCTCTCTAGCCCCTCCCATGTCTCCCCCACCCTATTTTGCTCTCATATTCATGACAGTTTTTCTTTAATTGTTGTTACACATACATTCCTAAATATATAAATACAACCAACATAGTCCATATAATGCTTCAGGCCTGACCACTTGGTATTGGATAACCAATTGGGTTGTTATTCCCTGGGGAAGACTATTTCTCTTGCTCTCAGAACTCCATAGTTGCCTCTAGATGTTTGTCTAGAGGTGGCGCTCGGTGAGTTCTCCCTCTTCATGTCGGTTGGTATCATCTTTGCTCAGGTCTTGTTTAGGCGGCCCTGTTGTTAAGACTTCAGGGTGTATATTCTCTAACATTTCTAAGAGATACAGCTCACAGCACTCTTCCTGTGCTTTCTTAAACTCTTTTTGCTCCTTCTTCCCCTGTGCTTCTGTGCCTAGGGGACAGGAGCTGTATTGTAGGCAGATCCATTGGGGCTGGTCACCCCATAATCTATTGTTCTCTGCATTTTGATCCATTGTGATTTTCTGTAATGGACTGTGTCTGTTGTAAAGAATTGTTTTTTTGATGTAGGACCTATGGGTATAAGTTTATAAATATTTAAATGCCCTAGGAATTATACTGGTTTAGTAAAGAGGTGGTTGTAGGTTTTCCTCCAAGATCTGTGATGTCACTAATCCAGCTATGTGGCTGGGTTTCCAGTGCCAAGTATGAGTTCCCTCTTGTCCAGTGGTCCTTAAGTCTATTCAGGGAGTTGATAACCCCTAAGATATGTGTGTGTGTGTGTGTGTGTGTGTGTGTGTGTGTGTACATATATATACATACATACACATATAAATTTGTTTGCACAGTTAGGGGTATCATGCCATGGTGATCATTGTAGTTCATAGACATCATAGCTGGGTAGGACTATTGGTTGCTTCCCTCCCTTGGAAGTTTGCATGGCATCTGCTGGTACCATGAAAGTTAGATTGTAGGAAGGAGGCTTTCAATTCAGATCCAGGATAGATCCTCCAGAATCCTGTGTCCAAAGTACATTAATGTCTTCAGCTGTAGGGACTTAACCCTCAACCTTTCGGAGACAACAAATGGCAACAGAAGTAGCCTATAATGTTTTGAGGGTTTCTTGAACAACCCTGACCAACAATTGAAAGAGAAACTTCTAATGTCTGTTGGTGTTTTTGTATATAGTCTGTGGGGAAATCATTGTCATCTCAGGTAGAAAATTCTCATTTAAAGTGTGTGTGTGTGTGTGTGTGTGTGTGTGTGTGTGTGTGTTGGTAAAGAGATAATATGATTCCTTATACTTTTTCAGTTCAGTCTCCTGTTATTTTACCCTTCTCTTTCTGTTTTTATGTCCACCCCCTTTCAAATTAATCCACCCCATCCAAGTTTTTCCCATTGAACTCCTCTGTTGCTTTTCCCTATAGTCCCTTTTTAACTTTCCTAGTTTCTGTATCTGAAGATTTATAGCTAGGAATACAGATGATAAAGAACATACGACATTTGTCTTTCTAGGACTTGGGTTACCTTAATATGATCTTTTCTAGTTCCATCTGTTTACTTGCAAATTTCATGATTTCAATTTTCTTTACAGCTGAACATTGTTCTGTAGTATATATGTACCACATTTTTGCTCTCCATCCACTCATCAATTGAATGACATTTAGATTGTTTCCATTTCCTAGTCATTGTGCATAGAGTGATGGTGAGCAAGTATCTGGAAGGCATCCTTTGGACATATGCCAAGGAGTGGTAGGTACAGCTGGATCATATGGTAGATTTATTTTTAGCTATGTGAAGGTTTCACACTGATTTCCAGAGTGGCCGCACAAGTTTACAATCCACCAACAGTGAATGAGGGCTCCCTTTCACCACATCCCCTTCAGCGTTTGCTGTCAAGTTGTTTTGTTGATCTTGGACACCTATTGGGGTAAGGCCAGATTTCAAAGTTGTTATGATTTGCATTTCTCTCATTACTAGGGACAATGAACAGTTTTTTAGAAAAAGATATTTATTAGCCATTTTTAAAAAGATTTATTTATTTATTTATTGTAGATATAGTATTTTGCCTGCATTCATGCCTGCAGGCCAGAAGAAAACACCAGATCTCATTACAGATGGTTGTGAGCCACCATGTGGTTGCTGGGAATTGAACTTAGGACCTTTGGAAGAGCAGTCAGTGCTCTTAACTTCTGAGCCATCTCTCCAGCCCTCTTAGCCATTTTTTGATTTCTTTTGAGAATTCTGTTCCAATACCAAGCCCAGTTTTTGAGTGGGTTGTTTTGCTTTTTGTTTTTTGAGTTCTTTATGTAGTCTAAATATTAATCCTCCATCTGATATATATATGTATATGTACACAAATATATACATACACATACATACATACATACATACACATGTATTCTCCCATTCTGTGGACTTCTTCCCCTGATTGACTGTTTCCTTAGCTGTGAAGAAGCTTTTTGGTTTTATGAGGTCCCACTTGTCAGTTGTTGCCCTAAATTCCTGGGAAAAAAAGTGGTCCTCTTCAACAGGTGAAGATTTCTGGTAGACCAGGTTCTGGGATTGCTAGTATAAGTCACCACGTCTGACTTTGAGCTGTCTCTTGTAGCTTATTATGTGGCCAGTTTTTATAGAAGTTCTGGTTAAACACAAAAAGCATTTATTTTTCAATAACATACACATTCTTCAAACCTTTGGAAGAGGATCTTTATGTGGTAAACTTTTGAGATACCATAGTCCTCATAAGCATAATTTTCCATCATAATACTTCAAGGATAGGATATCTTAGCTTGCTGCTCTGGTATTGCTCATAATATATCAGTAATTTGAGCTTGTTTTGTGGGTGATCTTTATTCTCATCCTATTGCTCGGAGCTTTTACATTTTATTGTCATTAAAAGGCTTAAATTTTACACTAATATGTTTAGGTATGGACTACTTTTTGTCTTGGTACCTTAAGCTATTTCAATTTCTGATTTCATATTTGACTATTGTATAATTTTATTATTATACATATACTTTTTTAGTTCTACTTCATAATCCATCCCTTTCTTTGTTTATGGGATTGTTGAGCAGATATTAACATTTATAGCTTTCTCCATATTAATTTGTTTTCTTTCTCTTCTAGTCTCTCTTTTTGTGTTATAGTTATGAGTACACTTGTGTATGCACGAATGCTTGCCTCCAGTGCATTGGCATATGTGGAGGACAGAGATTGGTATCAGGATAGATTTCTCAATTGCCTCTCTACAGTATTCTTTAAGACGGGGCCTCTCAGTGAATCTGGATCTGACAGTTTCGCCAGAGAGTCCTTAGGATTGGACCAGGATCATCCTGTCTCCACCCTTAACAGAAGGGGAGAGGGGAGGACGGAAGGGGAGCAGACAAAAATGTATAGCTCAATTAAAAACAATAAAAAAGAAGAAGAAAAAACAATTGGAGTTATAGGTACACATGGCCTCTCTAGACTTTTATGTGGGTCTGAGAGGTCTGAACTCAGGTCCTTAGACCTAGGCAGTAAGCACTTTACCTATGGAACCATCTTCTCAGTCTATCTTTTGGCTGGGTGGTTTTGGAGAAGGGTCTCTTGTATTCTAAACTGGACTTGAATTCACTTGTTTTTGTATTTTTAATCCCTCACCAGTGGTCTTTGAAACATTTGTGGATTCAGTCTTGAATCCTACCAGACTGTTCTTCGTCTCTGTCCATTCTGTGATTCAAATCATAAGTTATTTTTATGACTTTTTAAATATACACACATGTATGTGTGGCATATATGCATTTACAGCCACTTTCTTCTATTTTTCTTTCTTTTGTTTCTTTCTCTTCCAGTCTTAACTGCTTATTCTTGCTTCATGTTTGTAATTTTTCTTGTGTTTCTATAAGGCTGTTGGATTTACAAAAATTTTTTCCTTACACTGCTTCTTCATTTGATTATTTCTCGTGTATTCAGGTGTGCATATTTGTCTTTGTGTGTGTTTGCCTTCCTCATCTTTTAATCCTGGGTGGTTTATAGAGTAAGAAATAACCATACACAGAGCTTATTTGAGCATACCTCTAGTGGGCAGTTTGCCCATCTATGGCTGTTGTAGAAATTTAAGGTGTGTTACTTTTGTTTATGTTCTGGAATATTTGTTTAATGAGGCAAGCATGTGTTTGATTAAATACAATTCACTCGAAGTTACGAGGCTGAGTCAGCTGACCTGAAGTTGTAGGGGAGGAGCCAGGTGAAGAAGTGTTTTTTGTTTTTATTTGAGGAGCCATAGGAGAACTTGGGAGAGGCCAGGAGGGGAGCTAGTGAGCTGCTTGCTATCCAGCCTCTCTGGGGAGCAGGATTCCACCTCAGCCTTTGAATCTTAAGTTCTTTGGAGGGACAGAGATTTAGATAAATTCCTATTGTAGCTCTGAAAGAGTCGGTGCCTGAGGGAACAGAATTTCCTCAGGCTGTAGCTCTTAGAGCCAGACCACTGCTGGGGGAGTTGCAGTTGCTGACTAGGATAGCCTGTAGCTTAAAAGGCAGCAACAATTAAAAAAAGAAAACATCATGTGGCTGTTTCTTAGGACAGTAAGTAAAAATCACTTTGATTTTTAGTGCTGGAAACAGGCTGTTGCTGCTGTTCTCTAATCACTTATATGCGTATGAGGATCTAGCCTACCGGAAGGGCCCACAGCTAGAATCCCTAGAGATGAAGAACATTTGTGTGCTGCGTGCTCCCTATGGATTTACCTGTTCTTACTGTTTCTAAGCTCGATTCTGAGAAGCAGCAGTGATAGAAATGACATCTTAGTAGTGCATTTTAGAGGAGGTTCAATAGCCAGCAGATGGTGCTGGTCTTTACCTTTTCAGATCTAAAAATCCTTACTTCTACAGTTAGTCCTGTGATGGTGATTACATCTCTTCCAAGCTGGCCATATGCTGTGTGTGCCTGTAGACCCAGCAGAGTGTGTAAGCTTGAGGCCAGCCTGGGCTACCTTAGCAAGAAGAAACCAGTTTAACAGTCTGTTCTCTTTTGTCTTGTGTAGATAGAACCTTACTCTTCAGGTTATGGTATATTTTGAAAATCTTTTATGGAAGGGATGTAATTGACTTAAAGTATTGGGATCAGTAAGAGTTACCATTTTCTGTGTCTGCAGTGTCCTTAGTACTGTGCTGAGGTGAGACCAATATGATTTACCAGTAAGTCAATGTCACTTAAATGGTTTATAAAAATTGTTAGTTACTGTCGGCTCTTTCAGATGAAAACTCTATGCAAAATGTTTAATAATGCTAAATATCACTAAAATCATTGCCTATAGGAAAAGAACGATAGAAAGAGGAGACCTAGAGTGTGCTACTATTGAGAGAATGAATACTTAAGGAACTTGTACCTCTTAATATAGTTCATAGCATTTAAAGGGATGATTGTATAGGATTATTTCATTTTTACATTATATTTATACAAAACTGCAAATAGAAATGGTCTCCCAAGCCTTTTCGTTGTGTGCTTGTGTGCTTTATACTCTTGAATATTGAAAATAACCAGAAAAATCAACCCCAGCTTTCTAAAGCAATTACTTGCATTTCTCAATTTTTTGTTAAAAACTGATATTAAGGAAATTAATTACATTATTTGTGTGCATGCACTTCTGTGTGTGCTAGCGTGTGGAAGTCAGAGGACAACTTAAAAGAGTTGACCCTGTCCTTCTACAGTATGGGCCCTGGGATTCAACTGAGGTCACTGGGACCTGGCAGTAAATGCCCTTACCTACTGAGCCATCTTTTTGGCCCTGAAGCTAGGTGCGTTTTTTTTTGTTCGTTTGTTTGCTTGCTTGCTTGCTTGAGGGTTTTTTTTTTTTTTTTTTTTTTTTTGCTTTGTCTGTCTTTGTCTCCTCCTAATTTATTTATTTGAGCAACATAATATATTTTTCTTATTATGTGCAGTTTAGGTGAGTAAACTTGATCCCGTTCAGCTTTGCTCTGTTTACCGTAAGAATGAATATATATATAGTGAACATAAGAATATATGTGTGTGTGTGTATATATATATATATATTTTTTTTTTTTCTTATAGTGAACTCCAAATTTCCCTGTGTCCTTTGTAGGCAGCCAGAATTTTCATTTTCTGTCTTTAGCCATCTTTTTTATACCTCCCATGTTTGCTGTCAGATTAACATGTAAATGGAATCATAGTCCTTTTAAATACTCAGTTTGTCTTTAATGAGATTAATGCATATTTTCCCTGTATCAGAGTTTTGTCCTTTTGGCTTGAGAACGAAATGCCCATCGTTGGCTGTAGTGTTAGTTTCGTGGTTCTTGACTATCAGCACTATTTGGGAGGTGGTAAAAGTTTTTAGTTGATGGGGCCTGTCTGAAATGAGTAGGTTGCTGGAGGTGTGACTTTGAAGGCTGTAACTAATTTCCAGTCTTTTCCTGAAGCTCCAAGCCAGAAGTGATAGAATAAAGAATAGAGCCAGATGGTGGAGCCGCATGCCTTTAATCCCAGCACTTGGGAGGCAGAGGCAGGCAGATCTCTGAGTTCGAGGCCAGACTGGTCTACAAACTGAGTTCCCGGACAGCTAGGGCTGTTACACAGAGAAACCCTGTCTCGAAAAACCACATAAAATAAAGTAATAATAAAAATAAAAGAAAACAGCAGGAAGCTGAGGATGTAGTTTACTCAGGTTCCTTTTTTGGTTTTGGTGATCACTTGAATAGTGTCTAGCAGGCAAATTGAATCTTTAAAAGGACTCTGCTAGCCAATAATGTTAGACAATGAACTGGTAAAAGTCTAGTGCTGCTATTTTTCCCTGAATTTACTTCCAACTATTAACTAATATTTTGGTAGATTAAAAAGGATTTACTTATAAATATTTGAACATGGAAATATGTATTTCGTTTATAATTTAATTTAACAACACCCAGCCCCCAGTGTAGTTTCTCTGTGGTTCTTGATTCTATAGCAGTCTTTTTTTAAAAATTGCTGTCCCTCTGCCAGCAGAATTAACATTTTAACATTTTCTTGGAGTTTTTTAGAAACATAGATTTCAGTTGTACATACTAGATGTGGTCATGGGGTTAGAGCTGAGCAGACTGGTCAGTAGGGGATTCAGATGCTTGCCCGTGTTGGAAGCCATTCTCCAGAAAGGAACTTGAGTTGTGGGATTAATTAGGTATTAGTGTGCATACACACACACACACACACACACACACACACACACACACACAATATGCTAGAAACCTATAATCATATGAAGTATCATATGGTACTCTTAAAAAATTCATGGTCTAGATTGCTAGAAATAACTGGTTTAAATAGTGATAAAAGGAATTCCTGATTTGGATACCTATAGCAGTATTACTAGTCTGGTCTGTTTGAGGGGTTGTTCTGTAATATAGTGTAGCAAGTATTAATACTCTAACTAATGTGCCCATTATGGTTTAATTCCTGTCAAAATGTTAATATTACAATGCTGTTATCTATATATTCCAAACCTTGCTTCTTCTTATACAAGTAGCATATTATCATTAAAGTATTTTTGTCTGTGAGTTACAGTATTTTTGTATTCATGTTATATTTTACTGAACTCTTGAGTCTGGTCCCAAATATTCTTTCATATTTCAAAACCAGTGTTTGCATGTATTATTCATTTTGATGGACCTATTATATATGAAATGTTAGCTTGCATATTAATTTGTCATACATAGAGATTTTATATTATACTTAACAAGTAAGATTTTGAAAATCTAGTTTAGTAATTTTAAATTTAATAGCAGTGACTAAAGCTTCAGACTTTGTACCCTTTTAAGGAAGATGGTTTATAGAATGAGGATTGATAGATGGCCAAGTGAGTGTAACTGTATGTTGTTCATTCCCCATTCTCATTTTACTCCCATAATTCTAAGTAGAGAACCCATTCTGTGCAAAACCATTTTTAAAAGCCTGTATAAATTGAGTGTCTCCTAGGGCTATTTAGTAGTGTATGTTTGTGCATGTGTTTGTGGGGTAAGTGGAGGGGGCACAGTGCGCTAATAATAATGACCTATAGAACCTGAGTGATCAGTAACTACTCTGAAGTTATATAGAGTGCATGTTATATTGCTCAGTATAGTTGTTTATCTGAGTTAGAAAAATTAATCTTTTCAGGATTCTATATAATGTATTTTTATTTTAATTATTTTAATAATAAATGACTATTTACATAATTCATCCTTCAGAACTGAATCTCAAGTAATATTCTGTCTGATCACATGGATTTAACTCTTTGGGGGTAATGGTTGGTTTTTTTTTTATTTTTTCATAATAAAGCTGATATTTTTAGTTACAGAGAACCTTGGAAAACTGAAGAAACTACAAATCACTCATGACTCTAATTCAGAAATAATCATATTTAATGTGGTATGTTCTCTACACCATAGACATTTTCAAAAGTACATGCTTTAAAATAGAAGCTGGGCGGTGGTGGCACACACCATTAATCCCAGCACTCGGGACAGAGGCAAGCAGATCTCTGTGAGTTCAAAGCCAGCCTGGTCTAAAGAGGGAGTTCCAGGACAGGCTCCAAAGCTACACAGAGAAACCCTATCTCAGAAGAAAAGAAAATATAAACTATGTTTACTCATTTATTTGCAGAGATGGGGCTCATGTGTAGGTCAAGGTATAACATTTGAGAGTTGGTTTTCTATCTCCCCTAGTGGGTCCTAAGTATCGAACTTAGGTCTTCAGACTTATTGGCAAGTATCTTTATCCACTGAGTCATCCTAACAGCCATTTTACAACTCTTAATAAAACTTTTTAAATATTCATTTAATATATAAGGAAACTGACAGCTGAATTAGCAGTTTGTCTATTGTAAAATCTGGGAACATAAAAATACACTCTTGGAACCTAAAGAGTGTAATCTGAAAGCAGCACTCTCAAATTTTGATACTGGAAAGGCTACTTCTAAAACTTGATAAAATATGAAGCTTTATTTTTCAACAGTAGAAAAGTATAGTGTAGTGATACTTTATTTGTATTTGAATAAATAAAGTTTGCCTGAAGATCAGGATGCAAAGCTAAGCCACTAGAGACCAGGGAGTGTTGTGACACACCTTTAATCCCAGGACTCTGGAAACAGAGGCAGATAGATCTCTGTGAGTTCAAAGCTACCCTGGGCTACACAAGATCGATCCAGGTGGTGGTGGTGGTGGTGGCGGCGGCTCACACCTTTAACCGCAGCACTAGGGAGGTGAAGACAGTAGAGATGTGGCTGAGTGGAGAGAGGAATATATAAATGGAAGAGATAGGAACTCAATGGAGTGTGGAATCTGAGGATTCATGGAGACAGAAACTCACCCTTTCGGTCTGAAGATTAGGTAGAGTTAAAAGGTCTCTCTAGTGGGTGACTGCTTTTCTTTTCTGTTCTTCATCTTGAACCCCAATATCTGTCTCTGGGTTTTTATTATTCGTGCTACAATATAACCTCAGTATATATTTTCCCTTATGGTAGCTCATTATTTTGATATTAATTCCATAGTTGAAATAGTTTGTTAAATCTTGGTGATTTGGTAAAACTAAAAGATGATAGCAAAACTAAGGCATTGATACTAATAATCAGTGTCATTATCAGATAGAAGACAATTGAAATGCAAGTAAAAGTCCATTTCTTAAATAATGGTTTCCAACATTGGAACTACCAGCGCTTCCTCCTAGTTCATGGTTTCCCATTCTGCAATTTAAGTTACCTCCTGTCAATCATGATCTCAACTGATAAAATGGAAAATCCAGAAAATAATATCATTAATGTTTTAAGTTGTAGGTCATTTTCAGTAGCACGTTGAATTTTGTGCTGTTTTGTACATGTCCTACTTGAGACAGGAATTATTTCTTTGTCTGGCTTTATTCATAGTGTATAGAGTGCATACCTGGTAGTCACTTAGTAGCCATCTTGGATATTACATTAACTCTTCTGGTATTGCTGTGCCTGTATTCAAGTAATCTACACTCAGTAGCCTAATATTATGTCACAATGTTGTTTCATGTTTTTCACATCCTTTTTGCTCATTACATAGGCATAGTATTATCACAAGAAGAAAGGTATATCTAGTGTAAGACTTCCCACTTAGGCTGATATCTAAAAGTTTCAACTAACTCCTCATGGTGCCAGAGACTGCGTATTAAGCCTTTAGCACATGGACCTTTGGGAAGTGCTTATGAATTATCTAGTTCATATGCCATAGATAGATATAGATACTTGCGTATTGACACACATATGCACATGTGTTCGCGTACATATACAAGTCAAGTACCTATTAACTGAAGTAATCCTGGATTTGCTGTAGTGCTAATTTAGAGGAAGTTGTGAGTGGAGGATAACACAAAAAAAAAAATCTGACAGAATCTCAATAGTAAAGATACCTTTGTCCCAGTTAAAAAGGAAGGTTTTAACATAGTAAAATTATATATAACAAAAACAGTTATCAAGTAAGAATTACAGTTATAATATCCAGTGAATTTGTATTTGGCAAACTTAGATTATCAATTTTATCTTTGTGAGTCTAAAGTTTTGTACCTAACTTACCTTTTTACCATAATTAAGGAAAACTTTAAGTATAATGATTTAGTCTTTAACGCCATCAAAGACCCCAGAAGACTGAGATGTTACCTAACGACAGGGACATCGGACAGCTATGACAGTCACACAAAGTTCTTCTGCAGCATTGGGGCATCCAACTTTGGCCTACAAGCCTAGTGTATCTGATATTTTTGAGAAGCAGGAAATGTTGAAGGATTGTCCTACCTTGTCTTGGCAAAGTTTGCCAGTCACTTTCTTTTGTGTCCCACTGGTCCAATTGGATAGTATACTGCCAGCAATTTAGGCAAGGGCATTTTCTTTGCCCAAATGGCTAACTTTTTCCATAAAGAAAGCAAACTCCATACAGAGTTTCTTTAATGCCCATCATACTGTTTTGAAGTAGATTAGTGCTGTCAAGAGCAGACGTGTCTCACTGTCATGAAAAGCCTTCAGTTAATCAACACTTAAAATGCCATATTCTGTAGGTCTTTGACGTGTTTGAAGACTGTCCATCTACATCTGCTTAACCTTGAAACATATCTAATTTGACTAGAAGTTTGATTATTATAGATGACTAACTGTACTTTTAAATTATACATTACATTTTTATTTTATTTTTTTGGTTTTCCGAGGCAGGGTTTCTCTGTGGCTTTGGAGCCTGTCCTGGAACTAGCTCTTGTAGACCAGGCTGGTCTCGAACTCACAGAGATCTGCCTGCCTCTGCCTCCCAAGTGCTGGGATTAAAGGCATGAGCCTCCACTGCCCGGCCATACATTATATTTTTAAAAGAGTTGGATAAGCATAGTACCCCAAACAAGAGTGGAAACATACATATAGTATAGCAGAAATAACTTTAAATTTGTATCAGTCAACCAAAATTCATACCTATATAACATATTTTGAGATTAATAGTTGTTTTTTTTGGATTAGAATAGATTCAATAATCTGCCCTATTTTCCTATCATTCCTATATCATATTTACCTTTTCTTTTTTTAGAAAGAGATCTTTGAATTTAACTTATTTGTTTAGCTTTTTTTATTACTATGACCAATAACAACTTGTATCCAACCCCCACTTAAATGTTAACCATCCATAACCCATCTTTTGGAAATGTGGGTGTTGTTTTTTCTAGACTGCTTCCTGTTATTTGGGGATACTGGACTCTCTGGGGGAACCTTGAGAAAAATCAGGATAATTATTAATTACTGCCTGGAGTAGTCTGTGAGGCTGTTCTAGGTGCAGAACTCTGACTGTAGCAGAGGTGTTGGATCATTTGGGCCATCTGTTTTTATTGGCATCTGAAAATACATAAATGTTTAAAGGTAACATACATATCTGTATTGATACAAGTATAGACTGTGTGCTGTATGCAAGTTAGCCAAAGATGATAGTTTTTTTGTTTTATGTTTGAGCAGGTAAAATATATGTTATGTGTTTTGTAGTTTTGCTAGGTTTATTTCTTTATATCTGTAGCCAGGATTTTCAGGGTTGGGGGGGGTTGTCTTCCCTGATCAAACCTGATCTACAGCCTCTTGTTTCATGTGGAAATAAAAACATAACCTCTCCCCCAAAGCAACACACCTTTTGACTTCCATTTTGAAGTCAAGATATTTAAAAATATATAGGTTAGTTTAATCTAGCAAGTTTCATAATTCAATGTCTTTTAGCAGCTATCGCTCCTTCATTAGCAGTCAAAAAATTCAAATACAACACGTAACATACAGGATCCAGAGTGTGTATTGTCCATCTTCATGTAGTTTATTATATTTTTATTGGCTTATTCCTTTTTAAAGGACTTTATTATTTTTAAACTATGACCATATGTAGCATGAATTCTAATTGGTCTTAATAATTAAAAACCTGGAGTGAAAGCTAAAAGTTCAGAGAAATAGAGCAGCCAGCCACTAGTTCTTATCTCTATGAAATCCTCAGACCAAAAAAAGGGTGTCCTGTCTCTACAAGTCCTCAGACTGAATGCAACAAGCTCCTACCTCCTCCTGCCTTATACTCCTCTCTCTGCCCAGCCACATCCCTTCCTGTCTCCACCTCCCTAGTGCTGGGATTAAAGGTGTGTGACTTCCAAGTACTGGGATTAAAGGTCTGTTTCTCTTTTAGACTGGATCAATTTCATGTAACCCAAGGTGGCCTTGAACTCACAGAGACCCATCTGTCTCTGCCTCCTGAGTGCTGGGATTATAGGTGTGTGCCACCACTGCCCAGCCTCTATGGCTAACTAGCGTGGCTAGCTCCACACTGTGATCTTCAGGCAAGCTTCATTTGTTACAGCACAAACAAAATATCACAAAACTGTATATAATCTTTTTCTTTTCTCTCCCCAAGACTATGTATATTTTTAAACACACTGTAACCTGTTTAGAGGTTTTTAAATCTTGATCTGTCTTTACCGAGCATCTGTATTGTTTTTTGATTGCATGAGACCAATCTTAAATTGTTATGTCGGCAGACAGCACTGCTCAGGTTAGTGAATGGCCCTAGCATATGGCAGTTGGTGGCTGTCTCCATCCTGCAGGCAACAGCAAGGAGACATATCTCTGTACCCGTGCCTGTGTGAGAGATTGTGGGAACTTGCCACTTGGTTTAGCTCATGGCATGCTGGCAGGGCTTGTGCTGGTGGCTGGCACTTGGCAGGCAACAGTGGTCACTTCCCAGTGGAGCAAGATAGTGACTCACTCACTACTTGCTTCCTCAGCATGCAGGAAAGATTAGTGAGAAGTCCTTTTATCTAGTGATCATTAAGCCTGAAGGCACTAAAGTATATATAATAAGTAAAACGGATAAGTGATAAATGAATCTATGAATATATATATAATATATATATAGAGAGAGCCTACTGTTAAGATATTAATATGGGTAAATGGGAAGGATTATTTATGAAAGTAATAAATAAATTCATTAGGAATAGAGATGATCGAAAACAAGATGAAGACAGTAAACTGTAGAGAAAGGTATAAGAGAGAGAGCTATAAAGTTAAACAGGTTTGAATCCTGCTTCTTTTAATTACTTAGTTTTGAACTAAGGAAAAGAATTTAAGTTCTTTCATCTTCAGTGTTGTTCTTATTCACAGGTTTCAGTAACTGACCTCATAGTGAATGTTCAAACGCCTGGCATCACCCTCACCATTTTCATACTAAGTGAGAAGGGTCACTGTAGTGTCTTTTTAAAGTGTCAAAGGAATCTTTTTGTCTTTCCATGGTATGAGGGGAAAATTATTTATATCTGCTTATTTATATGACTTGAAAGAACATTGACTGATTTACATGGCCTAACTGCGTGGCCCTTGGGATAGTGGTGGGAGGGCTGTTTACTGGTGTCTAGGCCTTGTATTTCATTTTTAAACACAATACCCTAATACAAAGATCTAACAAAACAATAGATATACTATATATAATGCAAGAATATAAAAAGAAAAGCTTTTTTAAAACCTACTTTTTCATGCCAAATAATATAGAGCTCTGTGAAGAAATATTATAAAATCCTTAAAGTTAAAATTCTTATAAGTATATATTATCATAATTTATGCCTGTAAATGTCCTTATTTTTTCTGTACTAGATGTAGCTTTTCTATTCCTAGTTCATCAGTAGTTAAAACATAAGATGATAAGTATATTTAGTAGTTTTGGTAAAGGAACATATCTTGCTTATTCTTAGGAGTTCTTGAGAAAGGTGCATGGAAGGAGGAGTATAGATCTTTCTTGAACATATATAGTCTTTAACCAAGTTTTGAAATATATATTCTGATATATAAAATAGCACGGATATAGAATGCCACATGTCTTTTCAAAAGGGGATAGCACTTTTCATTTCTGTAAGTCTTATTAAAACAATACTGATATGTTTTTTTTACTAATACTATTTGGTCAGATTTTCTATTTTCACCAACAGTGATAGATAATTTTTAAAATACTCTTTAACTGCTTTCCAAAAGAGAAATGCATGTGACCCACTAATTCTGTTTTTCAAAAGAATTGAAAATTGATACCAAGCAGTCTTTTCAACAGTAGCCGGAAGGTAACAATAAGTCACATGCTCATCAACTTAAGAATGAATAAGCAAAATATGCCATATACGTACAATAGGGTATTATTCTGTCTTAAAACAAAATATACAAACCTCATATGCCAAGTAGAAGCAGCTAAGTATTCCCCACCATTACCACCAAAAGAGGCTTGGATCCAATTTATATCCAATATCAATAATAGAAAAAAATCTTAGGCATGTAACAGATTAGTGGTTAGAGTCATTGCTTAGTGAAGATGAAGTTTCACGTTTGGCATGAAGAAATAGTATGAAGATGGAGACAGTGGTGAGTAAAAATGGTATTCCAAATGCCATTGATTATACACTTAAAGATTGGTAACTCTGATATATGAATTTTACATTGATGAAAGGAGATGCATTGGTTTCTTCCATTTGACCCTATGAAAGAAGATTGTGGAATTGGATTTGTGTGTAGTATTCTTGGTGTACTTCCACATAATGCTACAATCAAACTCATGCCAGCTAATTCAGTAGCTGGGAGTTTAGCAATAAATAGGATGGAAATTGGTTTAATTTCTTCCTTTCATGCATAGTTGCCAGTGTTTGCTGAATTGACTTTTGCTCTGTTCAGTAGTTTTCTGTTAATTTCTAAGTGAAGTATTTACTTAGTTGTACTTCCAGTTCAGTTATCACTGACCGACACTATCTGACACTCTGTGTCATTTGATAGGTAGATTGTTGCCAGTAGTAGCTTCTACTTTCTTTCCAGCCATTGTATTTGTTAAGAAGCTTATTAATAGTTCATAAGCATTTTCGGCAATTGAATAAATTGTACTTCTTTGTGAGAGATTTAACTTGAAATCTTTTATCTTTGTTTCTTCTCAGCTTTGAAATAAAATGTGCTAATTTCCATATGTAAAGGATTAAAGAGTGGGATGCTGTTAAATTTGATTGACCTTTCAAAGATTTCCCTACTTTGGAAAAGCCTAAGACTCTAGTATCCTTGTATCAGCATTTGTGTAAGCGATTGTGCATACCGCAGTACCTCACGGGGGTGCTGGGGACTGTGGAAGTGTTAGTATTTACTACAGTACCTCACGGGGTGCTGGGGACTGTGTAAGTGTTAGTATTTACTACAGTACCTCACGGGGGTGCTGGGGACTGTGGAAGTGTTAGTATTTACTACAGTATAATACAGTGAATCTCAGGTTGGATGTTTGTTTTGATGATCTCATGTATGAAAGTGAGTATATTTTATTTCTGCTTTGCATTTTTCATTTTCGATGTATATTAAATCACACAGACTTGTTTATCTCAGCAGTATTCATGTTCTCTGTCACTGTGTTCATTTCATTGTCACTGTCAACTATGTTAATCTGAATGGCCAGGTCTGGTACTGTTTTCAGGAATGTTTTTCTACTTCGGTGAATAATTTTTTAGAAAGCAATTTAGTGAATTGGGAATATGATGATACATAGTGGGAATAATGAAAAGGTACACATTTAAGCAGATAAGAATTTTAAAAATATGAATATGATTTAAATGTCTTTGTACTATAACATACAACCTTTGAATCCATAACATAAAATTTCAATGAAAATATGAATTTTACATTCTAAAATATATTTATGTATACATATATATGTATGTATACACACATGCATACACACACACACACACACACACATGCACAAATTTTTTTGTCTCAAACTGCCAGCAACCTTGTGGTTTACTTGAGGAACTGATGGTGACCCAGCCTGGGTGTTTAAGTGCTCCAATTCATTGTATGCAAGTTTTAGTCACTCATACATCACTGTGACTTTTTTTCACATTCTGTGTTTTATAGTGAGGTCCTATATGAACACGGCAGACCCTGAATCCTACCGTACTCAGGGTCCGTGCTTCTTTGCCTCATGCCTTGTGCTATGGATGTTCTCCTTTGCCAAGCCTGCCAGACAAACTTAGACAGCTGTTGTAGTGTGAGCACCAGCTTCTGTCTTGGCATCATGCAAAAGATAAGGCATGAGCTGGCTATCTAATGGCCAGGGCTCCTGACAGCTGCCCTTGAACGTTCTGTTCAGGTCTTGGATGTACAGAATTTAGTGAGACTTAACTGTAGTTTTTATTCTGGTGACATATATTCAGTAAAAAGTGGAGGGGTTTATTATTTGGAAACTCTTGTTACTGCTTTACAAATCATCTATAATCTGGCCTTCTTTGTGTTCTTCTTTTGGTAGATCTCTTAATGCTTAAATACTGTTTAAGATGTAAATAACACACTAATATTAATGTCCATCAGGAAAGGAGCAACCCTTTAAAAAGCAGTATAATGAGAAGGAGATAGTGGACCCATTCATTACCCATGTGGTTTGTTTTGTTTTCAAAGGAAGATTAGAGTTACATAGTGGTGCCAAAGAAACATTCATAAAACCGGGCTCTCTCTCTCTCTCTCTCTCTCTCTCTCTCTCTCTCTCTCTCATTTTCTGTTAAAATAAGAATTGAAAGTAGGACAGTTTTTCTCAGTGTGAGTCAGTGTTAACTATCTTCTTTGGCCTTCTCCCACCCATAAGTGTTACTCTTCCTTCCATTTTGGGAAATGGCTACGTGTGCAAAAGCTTATGGGCTTTTTTTGTGTCTGGCTAAGAATTCTTTGCTCTATTCAACTGGAAGTCGCAACTGTTCTCCGTGTGGCATTGCACTCCTGAGTACAGGAGCTTGAGCTTTATAGCGTGCAGGAGGCTCGGGCTTGTCATCCCCGGGTTAGAGAGCTCTCCGTCTGCACGTTACACCTTACCTGTGGCAACTAGATTTGATAGCTGCAAGTTTCAGCTGTTGTGACCCTTGCTTGCCTCTTCCTGTTTAGCCGTCTGGGAATTTTCTAGTGACTGGGACTCGTCATAGCCACTTGCCTTCCTTAGCTTAGTGTTGTGCCACCTCTCACTCTCTAGGTCCTTGTACAGACTCTGGTTCTGGAAGCTCTATGGACCTCTTTGTTCTTGAACCAACTGAGGGGGCCTCAGGTGTCCTGCAGTCATTTAGTCTTGGGAGTTACTTTCCAACTGCCTTCTAGATGTTGCTGCTTCTGCCTGGGCCTGTAAGTCCAGGCTTTCATCTCTGTGTTGCCACTTCAACCTACTCTTCCTGTGAAAAAGACAAATAGGCAACATTAAGAGCCTAACACTGCAACATGGTGGGAGAAGGAGCATCTCAGACAAACCCAACAATACGGAAGAAACTTATTATATAGCTAGAAAGACATTGAAACGCATAGTTGTCATAATTTTACCGTCAGCCTTGCCATGTGCATGGCTTGCAGTTCCTCCAAGTCCCAACTTAAAACCTTCCACAGGCACCATTCACAGAGCTTTGCTTACAAACCAGTCACTAGTCTCACATTGCACCAATTGTGAGCTGTTAGCTGAAGCACTGGGGAAACGCTCCCCCTTACACACTTGTCCTAAGAATAGTCTCAAGGGGAACAGGGTCACCCAGAGTTCACTGAGGCTTGTGTGGCCTGGAGCACAATCATCCAAAGCTCTTCCAAGTTGCTTTGAGTTCTCCTGACTGGAGCGAAGCCTCCTGAGGTAGCAGCTGTTGCAGTGTTTTTGAAGCGGGAGTGGAGTTTCCTCAGAGTGGTGGTGCAAGGTTGCTTTATGCTAATTGTTTTGTTTCCTACAACCATAAATGTATCAGCTTACATTTAGTAATTCAGTTTAACCCCCTGGATAAGTAGCATATAATTAGATAGTTAATATACCATTGTATGTAATATAAAGTTGGAAAATCATTGTTTCTCTTAGCTAGAGTGTAGTCTATTTATATTTAATACAACTAGTAATATATTTGGGTTTAATCTAACATTTTCTTTTTTTTTTGTTTTTCGAGACAGGATTTCTCAGCAGCTTTGGGGCCTGTCCTTGAGCTAGCTCTTGTAGACCAGGCTGGCCTCAAACTCACAGAGATCCTCCTGCCTCTGCCTCCCCGAGTGCTGGGATTAAAGGGGTGTGCCACCACTGCCCAGTTTTATTTTGCATTTTAACCTCAAGTTTTTACTTTCTTCTCATTGCTTCATTTAAATTAAATGCAGATTTATCTCTATCATGTTTTAGTGTTTGTATATTTATTATAATGACATCCATCCTTATTAAAGTCAAATATTTGGTCCTATATTATTTCATAAATTGAAAGACTGAGAATCTTGTGTCACTGTAGGCAGAGTTTTTCTTTAATAACCACACAGAGATTCCTTATTAATTATGAAAGCTCAGCCAATAACTTAGGCTTGTTTTTGGCTCTTATAACTTAAATTACCACATTTCTGTTCATCTGTGTGCTGCCCTGAGGTTCCTTTACCTCATCTATGTACTTTGCATGCTGCTTCTTCCTCATCTGGCTGGTGCCCTGCCTCTCCCCCCACCCTTCTTCCTAACATTCTCTGTGCCTCCAAAATCTTGCCTAGCCACTGGTCATTTAGCTTCTTTTAAAACTAAACCAATCACAGTGTAAAGGAATATTCCATATGTCACTCCCTCTAGTATATATACAACATATGTCACAAGTGTCTTGTTTTTATTGTCTGTGCATAAATCCTAGAAGATGCATGGGTCTTGAAAGGCACACATGCACACTAGTACTTTTGACACTTACAAGCTTTATAAGCTTTGAACATAATCTCAACACTTGGAAAGTAGAGACAGGAGGATCTCTGTGAGTTTGAGGTTGTTTTAAGCAGGGAAGATAGTTCTAGACCAACCTATCTCTCAAAAAACAACAAAAACCGAAAAGAAAACATTTCAGTTCTTTTATGCATTTATTGCACAGATGATTATATTTGTTTGGTGTTTATGTTTCCATTTCTGTATATATTCTAAATGCTAATCCTCTCTAGATGTTAAGTATGCCTTTTAGTTCAACATCGTTGGTTAAATTTTTCTTTTGTTATGTTTTTTGAGTCAGGGTCTTGCTAGTAAGCCAATGTTGACCTGGGACTTCCTATATGTCCCAAGCTTGTTTTCAGCTTCTCCCCTTCCTGCCTCTCTATGCCACCCATGTGCTAGGATACAGGTAAGCTGGGTCTATCATGCTATGGTTAAACCTGTGTATATTAGTTTCCAGCTATTCCTAGTTGTTTTACTTTGGGATGCCATTATTTCTTTGTTGAATTTTAAATTTTGAGTTGAATTTTTAAAACAGTGAAAATGTAATTTCTTCTCCTCTGGCTTCCATAGTTTCTAGTACACCCTGATGTGCTTCCTGTATTGCTTCTTTAAGGAAAAAGTCTAGTTTTTTTTTTAATTGTCATTTTTGTTGTTGTGTTTTGCTGTTTGTGTTTAACAGTCTGGGATAGACTTCTCTTTCTTAACATTGCCTGAGAATTGAGTCTTTGAGAAGCCAGAATCCGAAGCACCTCAGTACATTTTCTCAATTTTTGTTTCTATTGTTTCTGACTGTATTTGAAAACTCTTTAGACCTTGGACTTACGTCTTTTTCTATTGTTGTTTTGGATTGTTGGCGCATAAGAAGAATTGAGAGGTATTAGTGGTCTGGAATCATGTTAATTAAGCTTTAGGATAGAAGTTTTCCCAGTCTCCTACATAGCACAAAACTCGTGTAAAGTGTTTGAAGATCCTTCCTCCTCTTTTCCACCAGCACTAGGGACTGACTGTAGGGACCACCACACTCTACCACAGAGCTGTATCCCCAGCCCTCATGACCTTCTGTTCTCTCCTACTACTGGTGTGAAAATATTCAGGGTCTTCATCAAAGCCATAGCTGCTTTTGTTTGCTTGCTTACTTGTCCTTTAGTGTTCTAGGTTATTAGTCACACTAGCTGGCTTCAGCTACCTTCTTCCCAGTGCTTCATGTTAAATATTGCCCTGAATGCCTGTTTGTTTCTTCTTACCTTTGGTGCAGTAAGTGTCACTGCTCTCCATGCCTTAGGGTGTTTTTTGCTTTTGTTTGTTTCGTGTTTTGTTTTTTTGCTTTTATTTAGAGTATGTGTGTGCATAGGCATGCATACATCCACCACAAATCCACATCAGAGGACAACTTGAAGGAGTCAGTTCTTTCCCTCATGTTATTTCCAGGATTGACAAACACTTTTACTCACTGAGTCATTTCACTGGCTCGGGAAAATCTTGTAAAATGCATAGTTACGTATTTTTAGCTTTACCCAATAAGAAGATGGCACTAAATGACCTACCTATTCTGCCATCTCTTGATAAAAATAGCCATTTTAGACCTTATGCTTATTTAAAAAAAAAACTCTTCCAAGGCTTTTTCTTAATCCATATTTCAAGTAACACTGAACTCTCTTACCAGATCACGGTCTCTACTTTCTATGCAGTATGGCCTTTCATTACCTTCCTTGAAAAGCTTGAAGTGTAGAACACAGTGGGAAGGTACATGTGTGTACTTGTTGGTCTGTTTTTATCAGAATTTCTGTCCCTAAGATGATTATATATTGATTTACCAATATGATGGTATGGGAAATGATATTGGAATTTAGTGTTTTCTGGCAAGGTACAGTCTTTTCTGCAGATTTTATAGGTATTATGTTAATATTGTTCATAGTTTATAAGGAAACCATTTGGATTTAATTTCTCTGTGTGTGTATGTATGTATGTACATTTTCAAGACAGGGTTTCTCTGTGTAGCCTTGGCTACTCTGAAACTCACTCTGTAGACCAGGATGGCCTTGAACTCTGAGATATGCCTGCCTCTGCCTCCCAAGTGCAGAATTAAAGGTGTGCACCACCACCACCTGGCCCTTGAATTTAATTTTTATAGCTTTAAAAAATTTTTATGTGCATGAGTTTTGTTTCACTGCATATACTCATGTGCACTGCATATGTGCTTGGTGCCCGTGGAGTCCAGAGAAGGTGCTAAATCCATGGAATTGCCACGTGGGTGCTAAGAACTGAACCCTTAATTACCAAGTCATTTCTCTAGCTCCAAGACTTATGTTGACTATTTTTATGTGTGTGTGTGCACAAGTAAGTACCACATATGTGTGTGGATGCCTGTAGAGGCTAGAAGAGAGTATTAGATCATTTGGAATTGGAATTCTAGATGTTTGTGAATCAAACTGCAGTCCTCTGGAAGAGTAGCAAGAGCTTTTAATCGCTCAGCCCTCTCTCTAGTCGTGCATTCAATTTTTTACTATTTTGTAGCCACATAATCTGTAGTTAATGATATTTTTTAATACACTCAAAATATCTGTTTAAATATTTAAGTACACTTTCAATTGAATAAGATAACCTCATTTAGAATAGCATGTGGTAAATGTTTGTTCTTCTGACTCAAGAATTACACATAAAAATCTAATTATCATTGTAAAATCAGGGCCATTTCTCTTGGCTTTGGTGGATAGCAGTTAATTTATAAGTCAGTTTTATTTGGTAACAATACTTACAGCTTGCATGAAAATGAATGTGAACTTTTTCATAGAAATGCCGTTCAATTCTCTAGGTTGATTTCCAGTGTCCACTTTTGCCTTCCAGTAAATTCTAGAATCACAGTTATATTCTTCCTAATGCTAAGAGTGTTTTAAATGTCTCCTACTTAATATATCTTGTCCTTTTTCTTCTTTGTTTTTATTTGTTGTTTGATTTTCTGTCTTTGGTTTTGTTGCTTTGTTTGTTTTGTAAGTGGATTGGGCAAGCGACATCTTCAGGTGGCTGCATCTTGTTAATCCCCGCATCAAAGAATATATAGTCACTTTCTAGATGGTATGATTTGATTTTGCTCAAACACTTATTTCCGTTGGTGGCAGGGCCTCTCTACTCTTGAGTTTCCATGTCCTTTATTTAGAAAGAATATTGGTGAATCAAATATTCATTGGGTATTTGTCAACTTACTGGAAGTATCTTGTTTAGTTTGCTTCTTATTTTATTGAATTCATTTAATATTTTCAGTTGATGAAATACTGGCCCTTGAGATGCTACAGTTGTTTGTCATGCATGTGGCATGTTTTGTACCCTTTGTGTCGCCTTATGAATCATGATTTAGTGCTTCCTTAGTCACTGTGAAAAATAAACGGACCTGCACTTCAGACTGTCTGGAGTGGCATTACTCCACTGGAAATCAGTCAATGAGGGTAGCTCTTTTCCTTAGTTGCCCATGCTGTCACCTTCAACTCTAATTTGTTCTATTCATTATCTACTAAGATGCTTTGTCAAGAATCAGCTTTAAATGCTCATTCTTTTTTAAAAAATGCTTTATTTTTGTTTTTAAAATGGTGCGTGCGCGCGTGTGCACGCATGAGTGCTTTTTAGTGCAGATGTCCATAGAAACTTCTGAGCCACCTGGCATGGATGGCTTGGAACCCAGCTCAGGATCTCTGTAAGAATAGTGTGTGCTTTATCCATTGAGCCATTTCTCATACCCCACAGTGTCTTTCATTTCAGACTGCTGTGCAGAGCTGCACATTATTCTACTAAAGTACCCTGGGCCTTGAGGGAGATAACAGTGGGAGTGGAGGGACAGACAGGATTTGGTTCAGTTCCTTTTACCTCTTTACAGTCTGTACTTTCCAGCAGAGGGTTCTGTAGTCTTAAGTTTTACTCTGCCTTAAAGGGAACAGGTGCTAATTAACAAGATTTAAAAACAGAAAACATGACTGGGTAATGAAAGTATCAGTTATGATTTAAAATGTTTATATCCCTTGGTACTATTTATAATAAAAGTATTATAAATACTTTTAGATAAACAGGTTCTCAACAACTGACTCTGGGGAAGTTGCTTATGAGAAGAAACTGCTGTTGGGTCCACTACCAGCCCCCTTTTACAGAGGACCAATAACCTCAGAGAAAGATTCTGTCTTTTGACAAGCTATTGGAGCTGAAACAATAACCTTGAAGATCATTATTTGTCCCCTGCTACTAATACCATGAACCAGCAGTTGTCTGTAAAGTGGTCTCAACCTACTTGTTTTCCCTATGAACCATCTTTTTAAAAACCATGTTTGCTCGGATGCTTAGAGTCACGCACTCAAACTCAAATCCTAGTTTGTTTTTATATTTTTATGGCTCAGTCTGTAGTGTACATTGTGGGTATTACACCCACACTACTATTCTTTTCTCTCCTAAATTTACTGTCAGTTGTTTCTGAAATTTAAAGTAGTTCGACTTAGTGATTCTGCATTATGCTTTAGAGAAATCTTGTTACTTTTCACTTCATGCTGGGTACATAGCTTCTGGAAAGTGTCCTAATATGATGACTTTTTAAAATTTTTTTATTTTTTTAAGATTTATTTATTTATTATGTACAGTGTTCTGTCTGCATGTACACCTGCAGGGCAGAAGAGGTCACCAGATCTCATTATGGATGGTTGTGAGCCACCATGTGATTGCTGGGAATTGAACTCAGGTCCTCTGGAAAAACAGCCAGTGCTCTTAACTGCTGAGCCATCTCTCCAGCCCTGACTTTTAAGATAGATGAGTGTAAGAAGATAGGATTAAAGCAATGAAATAGTTGTAGCAGTTTCCAGATTGGAATGAGAGAAAAACTAACTGTTAGTTTTGTAAAAGTAGCTACTTAATAGAAAAATTCAAAGGTGAGTTTATTTTTTTCTAGATAGACTTTGCTGACCATATAGTTATGTTAATCTATTGCATCTTATGTGCATAAGAGAATACTTGAGCTTGTATTGATTAGCACTGATATGCTTTTATAGTTTGCTTACTATTTGTTTAAAAATTATTTAGAAAATGTTTTTTATTTAATGACCTGGAGTAGTTTTGAAAGGAGTAAAAAGTAAATTAGAAAGAACCAGTTGCAGAAGCTGGTGTTATCCTGCTCAAGAGTGCATTTTTATTGTTTTTGTGGCTGTTAAATAGTGAAATAATTTACATATGTGATGGAACCGACTTTGAAAAGGATTCATAATATTCTGCCTCCTTAGCCACTGTGTGTAACTTGAATAATTCAGCATATTTACCTGATTTCTTTTCAGTGTTCCAGAAGTTTGTTACTACAAGTGCCATCCTTACCACTTCAGTCAAACTGTACTGTCTTCTGATTTCTTATCCCTGTTCTCCTTTCCCCTTGGGTTTTAAATGTATTATTAGACTTTTTTAAGTCCTTTGGGTTTTTTTTTTTAAAGAAATGTAAGTAAATTTTATCTTTTGCAGTAATTGAGAAATTAATTATACCTTTATGAAGCTTATGATGGGTGCATTTTACTATAGAGTTTTGTCAAAATCCCACCTAGAACCTTCAGCCTCTAAAGACCCTTTTCTACCGCCTGTCCGTACCTCACTACCTCCTGTCTGCTTCTCTGCTCATGAGGCTACTTGCAGCTAATTTCAACATTGCTTCAGAGCATCAATCTCAGGCAGTCTCTCTGCTGCACCTCCCCCCTGTTCTGTTTCCTTATTTCCTTCCCCTTCCTTCTTCCTCCCCTTTTCTCCCTCCCAGTTCCTTTCATTTGCTCTTCCCACTCCAGTCTTTATCCTCTTTGTTCCTCTCCTTCCTTCACAAGCCCACTAGTCCTCTTTGTTTCTTTTACCCACTTCCTTTACCCTGGCTGCCGCCTATCTACTTAATGTCTGTCTCCAGGTATTTATTCTACTACTATTTGGGCACCATCTCAAAAAATCCTAACTTTTCTTCTTTTTCTAAAAACCATCACCAACAAAAACCATCTTGAAGATTTATCACTTTACTTAGGTCCCCCTCCTGCCTGCTGTGTTCCTCTTGCACAGCCTTCTAGTATAATGAAAAAGTAGAAATTGAACTTACGATTCTTTAAATTGTTCTCACTATTTCAAAATAATTCAAAACTCTTCTTTATTTCTAGTCTTAGAAGAAATATCTTCTTTACGTGTATCTGTTCTTTTCTTGATAAAGAAAATTCTGAGTAAAATATTTCCTATAAAAATTCATAGTTATAGACTGCCCCAACAATAATTGTCACCATTTGTTATAGACACATTAACTATTTTTCTTTGCATGCATCTACTTATTACTTTATAAAAATTAAAATACTGTATTTTCTAACTTTTATTATCCTAAACATTCGTATTATTAAGTATTCTTTACAGCATCATTTTTATGGGCTCCATGGATCTATTGTCCATAAAATTTAATATATCAGTTCCCTATTAGGCAGCTAGTCTGGTTTTAATCTTTAAAAATGGTAATGGAATTTGGGAATACATCTTTTTCTTGTTTGTTTGTTTTGGTTTCTGGGGGTTTTTATTTATTATGTATACAATATTCTGTCTGTGTGAAGGCCAGAAGAGGGCACCAGACCTCATTACAGATGGTTGTGAGCCACCATGTGGTTTCTGGGAATTGAACTCAGGACCTTTGGAAGAGCAGGCAATGCTCTTAACCGCTGAGTCATCTCTCCAGCCCCAGGAATACATCTTTGATTATACTATTCAATACATTTTCTTTGTTATTTTTTTGTCTTGTAACATTTTGTTGCTTTTTGCCTAAAAAGTTTGAAACTTCTAGTGAGATAACTCTTTCTTTGTTGATTGTCTTCATGCTGAGAAAATTATTCCTTATTCCTTACTATTGTGTTAAGTGTAGTACATATTTATACATGTAACAATATTGTATATATTAATTTAAATGTTCTTCAGTTAAAAACTACTTTGATCAGTATAGTATAATATAAAAACGATTTCTCCCAAATGATTGTGTTATCTTAGTATGAATGATTGAATGCTATTTCTCACATATATTTGAAATATTTCATTTTTATACTAGACAGCTGATTTGTTGTGTTCTATTCTAAGGGTTCATCTTTTCCTGTTTCAAGTATTGTGACTTTAAATCAGTTCATCACATTTATTTATTTAAGTCTTTTGAGACAGGGTTTCTCTGTGTAGCCCTGGCTATCCAGATAACTCGCTCTATAGACCAGGCTGGCGTTAAACTCAGAGAGATCTGCCTTCCATTGCCTCCCAAGAGCTGGGATTAAAGTCATGTACCACTATGCCTTATTAATTAATTTTAGTTAGCCCCTGTTCTGGCTAGTTTTATGTCAGCTTGACACATGTTAAAGTCATCTGAGAGGAGGGAGCCTTAGTTGAGAAATTGTCTCTATAAGATCTGTAGCAAGCTTAAACCCAGGATGTGGACACAGCTGGGCTGGTAGTCCTGGGTTCTATTAGAAAGCAGGCTCAGCAAGCCATGAGGATCAAGGCAGTAAGCAACACCCCTCTTATTCTTTGCATTTTGACCAATTATAGAGCTTTTAGTTGCCTATGTGTGCTGCAAGAAGAAGCTTCTTTCAGGGTGAGAGCTGCTTTTGCCTGTGGATAAAAGAATAAATATTTAGAATGTATTTAGTAGCTATATTGATTTAGGAAAATAGCAGTGTTAAGTTCTCCTAGGGTCTATGACCTCTCCAGTCGTGCTTAGCTGGCTAGGTTTGCAGTACCACTCATAAATTTCTTTTTAAGTCTAGTTAGACAGTTGCTTGTTACCCTAGGATGTAAGTGGCATAGTTGTATCATTAGGATGTTTTGTCAAGCCCATCATCACTGTGGTTTGCATACATACCTTACAGCTGGATAGGACTATTGATTACTTTTTTCCCTTGTCAGCTTACATGGCACCTTCTGAGGAAAGTTAACCCTGGGGGAGAAGGCTTCCATGTTAGTACCAGTTCAGTTCCTCCAAGAACTGTTTCTGAACTGTGTGGTATTATTATCTTCAGTAATTGAGTGTTTTTATGACACAGAGAGAAGTATACCACAATTAGAGAGCTTCTGGTTACCTTCAAGGTATGTATGCCACTACTGTATCCTTAAGGATATCCTGCCATGCTGATCATTGTTGTAGTTGATGTACATCGTAGCTAGGTTTGACTGTTGGCTGCTTCCTTCCCTTAGAAGCTTGTCATGGTATCTTCTGATTCTATGAAAGGTAGACCACAGAAAAGAGGCTTTTGAGTCAGATCTGGCTTAGATTCTCCAGGGCCTGTGTACAAAGTACATTATGTCTTCAGCAGTAGGGATTTACTTACCTTCAACCTCTGGGATGCAAGAAGGGAAAAAGCAATAGCCTATAATGTTTTGGAAATCTCATGTGACCAACAGCTAGATAGGGGATTTCAAATACCTGGTGTTAAAGTTTTTGTTAAATAGTTTATGATTTATGGGGGATGGGCATTGCCAGCCCAGGTAGGAAAAAAGTTCATTTAAACTATATATCTATATGCATACACAAAGACATAGTTTTAGGTAAGCAGATAATAGGATTCTTTATGACTTTTCCAGACATCCCTACAGTTATTTTATCCTCCAAATTCCTTCTCCTTCTGTATGGACCTCCCAAACTCTAATTATTCTCTCCCATTTTCCCATTTCCCTCTTCAAATTCCTTGTACACTGCTGTTCCCCTCTCTACTCTCTTCCCTAGGTCCCTTTATACTTTAGTTTCTGTGGTTATTCCAAGTTGCATATTCACCTGAGCATTTGAAACTGGAAACCAAAATTGAGAGGGTACATGTGACATTTGTCTTACTGGGTTTGGACTGCCTGACTCAATAGGATCCTTTTTAGATCTACCTGCTTATCTCCAAAATTTATGGTTTTATTTTTCTTTCTAACTGAGTAGTGTCCTATAGCGTATATGTACCACATTTTAATTATCCATCTCTTGAAGGGCGTTTATGTTGTTTTCATTTCCTATATTGTGAATGAACATGGATGAGCAAGTAACTGGAGTGTGATGTCAAGTCCTTTGAGCATGTGCCAAGGAATGGTATAGCTGGGTCATATGGTAGATTTATTTTTAGCTATTTGAGATTGTTTTCCACACTTGTTTTCAGAAAGGCTGGACCAGTCTGTACTCCCACCCACAGTAAATGGGGGTTCCCCTTTCCGCTTTCCCCACATCCTTTCCAGCATGTTGTTAGTTGTTTTCTTATCTTTGCCATTCTGACTGATGTAAGATTAAATCTCAAAATTGTTTTGATTTGTGTTTCTGTCATTGCTAAGGGTTATGAACACTTTTAAAGATATTTCTTAGCCATTTGTTGTTGTTATTTTTTGAGAACTCTCTGTTCAGATCCCAGGTCCATTTTTTTTTCAAATATATCTTTTATGTTTTGACTCTTTATTTTTTGAGTTCTTACATTTTCTAAATATTAATCCTCTGTCAGATGTATAGCTAGCAAAGATTCTCTTCCATTGTGTAAGCTTCCTCTTAACACAATTGCTTGTTTCTTTAGTTCTGCAGAACTTTTTAGTTTTATAAAGTCCTACATGTCAATTATTGGCGTCAATTCCTGAACAAAGGAGTTCCTATTTAGAAGGTCCTTTCCTTCACCTATGTTTTATAGAGCATTGCCTGTGGGTTTTTCTAGGAGTTTCAGTGTTTAACATTTAGGTCTTTGATTCATCTGGAGTTGGTTTTTGTCCAAGACATTAGATATGAATCTAATTTCGTTCTTGTATGTGTAGACATCCAGTTTTGCTGGCACCTTCTGGCTTTTGCTGAAGATGCTTTCTTTTATCGAGTGTATGTTTTTGACATTTTTGTCAATACTGGATGGTTATAATTGCATGTACTCATGTTTGGGTCTTCTGTTTTGTACCATTAATCTGAATGTCTGTTTTTGTGTCAGTACCATATTGATTTTATTACTGTGGCTTTATAATGTATTTTGAAGAATGAAATGAGCAGTCCCCTCAGCATTGTTCCTTTTGCCCAGGTTTGCTTTGACTATCCAGGGTCTTTTGTGGTTCCATGTGAATTTTAGTATAGTTTTTTTTTCCTTTCCTATTTATATGAAAAATGAGATGGGGATTTAATTCAATTGCATTAAATCTTTAAGTGGCTTTTGGTTAAATGGTCATCTGATAATATTCTACCAGTCCATGAACATGAGATATTTTACCATTTCTAGTGTTTCTATCTCTTTCTTCAGAAATAGGTCATTTTCATTGTAGAGGGCTGGATCCTATTATGAACCATGCAGACAACTTTCATAGCTCATCAGTACCTGGAGGGGATACAAATTGCCATTTCATGTGGTTTACTTAACCTAGTTTCTCTTGTACTTCCCACTATACCATTCTTTCAAAAAGTGTTTTGTAAGAATAATCTGTGGATCCTTTAAATTGCTATAAATAGTACTCAAATTTCTGAAGGCTTCTAATTAATAATTGATTATGGAAACTGCTTTACTTTTTTTCGTAGAAGTTCATTTATTTTGGGCTCAGGAGTAGAGACAGCTGTGAGTCCTGCTATCTTTTCCTGCCATGTTTCAGAAGACTTCATATGAAAATACTTCTTTTCCATCACACAGATTGACTGACTGAAAGATTAACCATTACTCCCTATGCTTTTGTGCATGGAATAGGAATGCAACATAATTAAAACTTCGTTGACAGAGGTTTCTGTCCCTCCTGGTCTCACAGCTGTTCAGTCCCAAAGAAACATACAGAGGTCTACATTTTAAACTGGTTGGCCTATTAATTAGCTCAGGCTTCTTATTAACTCTTATAACTTGCATTAACCCGTAATTCTTGTCTGTGTTAGCCATGTGGCTTGGTACCTTTTATCAGTGAGGCATTCTCATCTTACTTCCTCTGTATCTGGGTTACAACTGCAGATTAAGACTTTCCTCTTCCCAGAATTCTCATGTTTTGGTCACCTTGCCTCTACTTCCTGCTTGGCTATTGGCCATTCAGCATTTTATTAAACCTGTAGAAGTGACAAATCTTTACAGGGTACAAGACCATTGTCCCACAGCAAAACTTGTTTTAGTTTTTCCAGTGTTTGATTTAAGAAAGAAAATATCCAAATTGCATTGTGGTTACAAAATATACATTATGAGACATATAATGTTAAATTTATTTTTATTTTCTATGTGATTTGATACTTGATTAGGCTTATTTATTATATTTATCTCCCTGGAGATTGAAGATAAAATCAGCCATATTGGTAATGATAGTCAAATCTTCTGAAACCTTGTCCAGCTTTTCTAATTAATCTGTTAGATATGACTAGAAGACTAGTACATTTTCCTACATTCTTTATGTTAGTTGGTGCTGTTTTAAACGAGCAGTTGTCTCTCTTGTGTTGGTCATACATATGTGCTTCCTTAGCATGCTGAGGATGGAAACTGATTCTGACCTGTGCTAGGAAAGTCCTCTACCACTGAGCTAAAACCTCGGCACTCACAATTAAATGCTTAAATTGAACAGTACCATTGAATTCTATATTAATTTGATACCTTGTTGTTTTTGTTGGTGTGGGTCTTTTAAAATCTCAAAGTCTGCTCCCAGTTTCACACCGCCTACACAATTCCTAATCCTTCACAAACCGGGGACCAGATACTCAAACATGAGCCTATAAAGGGACATTCTCATTCAGGCCACCATATTTCTAGCTCACTTGGTTCTTGGCCACATCAATACAAAATGCAGCAACTTCAAAAATCACTATAGTTTTTCAGTCTCAACACTGTTTAAAACTCAAAAATTTAAAGCCTCTATTGAGACTCAGGGCAATCTCTCAGTTCTAAACCCCTGTACACTCAAAAAGCAAATCACGTACAAATACAGTGGCACAGAATATACATTATCTACTTCAAAAGGGAGGAATATGGGCTTAATAAGAGAATACTGAAGCAAAGCAAGGCCAAAACCAAGCAGAACAAACCAAATACTACAGCTCCGTGTCTAATGTCAGAGGCTTAAATGACTTTTCCCTTCCAGCTTTGTTGCTTGCAGCCTACTTCTCTCAGTCTGATCCCGTCCCATCTGCAGCTCTCCTAGGCAGACATTCTCTAACATCTTGAGATCTCTAGCACTATCTAAACTGCATTTTCAAAGTTTTATGTAATGGCACTCCCCTTCCATATGCTTAACCTTAGCGGCTCACCTTAAATGTGGAGGGATACTCATGTATCTTTCATGACTCCAAAGTCAGAAATGCATGCGAATACTGCCAAGTTTGGCTCCCCGCTTAGTATGAAGCCTGGCTTCTCCTCCTTGAATCACATTTGCAGTACCTTTCCTTTGTTGTTGCTTTTTAGGAGCAGCAAAGTCTTGAGTGCCCCCGACCCCCCTTTTTTTCCTCAAGTTGGAAGCTGACTGGGTGGTGTCTTGAGCTAGGGCCATCTTCTCTTTATTCCAATTGAGATCAGGCCTCTCCTATTTCATGATGCTTGTTCTCTCTTCAAACTTTTTGTTGTTTTTGTTTTGTTTTCTTGGTTTTTTTTTTTTTTTTTTTTTTTTTTTTTTTTTTTTTTTTTTTTTTTTTTTTTTTTTTTTTTTTTTTTTTTTTTTTTTTTTTTTTTTTTTTTTTTTTTTTTTTTTTTTTTTTTTTGCCCTACAGGGTAATATATTTGAATACTTAGTCCCCAGTTGGTAGAACTGTTTGGAAGGTTTAGAAAAGTAGGGCCTCATTGGAGGAGGTGTGTCATCGGGTGTGGAGCTTGAGATTTCAAAAGCCCATACCATTCCTAGTTAGCTCTCTACCCCTTGCTTGTGCATAAGGATGTAAACTCTCAGTAACTGCTCTAGCACAATGCCTCCCTGCTGCCATGCTCCCTACCGTGATAGTCCTGGACTCACCCTTTGAAACTGTAAGCACCAATAAACTCTTTCTTTTCAAAGTTGTCTTGGTCATTGTATCTTTTCACATCAATAGAAAAATAGCTGAGACATCTACTTGCTCTTTTTTTTTTTATTGAGTATCTGTTTAAGAGTGATTACTAATAACCATACCATATTGTCAATATATGCTTGCCTTGAATTTTCTGTCAGAGAAATAAGCCCATTATTTTTTCGATTTAATCTCAGACAAATTCTTAGGACAAGGGCAGTAAAGCAGCCATATTCTTTGCCAGACTATCACGAGAAAGGTCTGTAGCTCAGATGTTAATACTGTTCCCCTCTGAAACATACTTTGTCAGGCCTCCATAGTCCACATTGCTCTCGGCACTACTGTCTTTCAAACTTTTACTAGGATGTCCCTCTAAGCTCTGCTTACACCATTCAACCACTTTTCTAGTCCAAAGTCTCAAAGTTTTCCACATTGCTCCAAACACCACATGGTCATATTCAAACTACCATGCTTGTTATACTTCACACTTTCTTTCAGGTCATGAAAGTGCATGGTATAATGAACCACCTGTAGTAAATTAGTGTCAAGTCAAGGAATAGATGTCAATGATCTGAACTTGGTTCTGTTTGCCTGATCAGTTATTGTCATCTGGATTCTGTAAGTTTTGAGGTGAATATATACTATACCAAGCAGATTACTGTAAAAGCTCAAAATAAATATACTTGCTTGATCAATATTAACTGTTCATATTATGTCACTGAGAACAAGAAGAGAATGTTCGATCCTGCATTTCTAGTTTAATGAGTGGGCATGTTGATCTGTTGTATAGACTCATCGTCATATTGGAAAATGCAGAGACGTTAGCAGAATGGGGACAATAAGTACTTGTTATACAAGTAGGTGGACTTGAGTTGGAATTGCCAGCACCCTCATCAAAACCTCAGCATAGTGACCTATACCTGTAATCCCAGATCCGAGTAGGCAGAGACCAGATGAACCCTGTTGCTCACTGGCTAGCTAATCTTCTTTTAGTGAGTTCAGTAAGAGACCCTGTCTCTAAAAAATGAGGTAGATAGCAACAGAAGAAAACAACTGATACTGACCTGTGCTGCCCCCCCCACGCGCACGCATATTCATCATGTGGGCACTCAAAAAATACATATGCACTTCGAATTCAAATAAAAACTGAAAATATGATGATTTGGATGTTGAAATAAAACTGTGTTGCTCTATGTGGTGGTGCACATCTTTAATTTTTGCACTTGGGAGGAAGAGGTAGGGAGCTATCTAAGTTAAAGGCCAGCCTGATCTACAGAGAAAGTTCTAGCACAGCCAGGAATACACAGAGAAACCTTGTCTTAAAAAACAAACCCAAACAACAAACCAACAAAAAATACAAAAAGGAAGGAGAGCTGTGTTTATGTTTCTACTATGTTCTCTCATTTGTTAAGTATCTTTCATTTCCTAGAAGTAAACTGATAGTGTCTTAGTCAGGGTTTCTATTGTTGTGAAGAGACACCATGACCACAACAACTCTTGTAATGGAATGCATTTAATTGGGCCTGCCTTATAATTTCAGAGGTTTAGTCTATTATCATCATTCTGGGAAGCATGAAGGCACACAGGCAGACTTAGTGCTGGAGAAGGGGCTGAGAGTTCTACATCTTGAGCCGCAGGTAGCAGGAAGAGTCTACGTACCACTAGGCCTGGTTTGAGAGTCTGAGGCCCCAAAGCCTGTCTGACCCCAGTGACACATTTCCTCCTATAAAGCCCCATCTATTCCAGCAAGGGCATACCTCCTAATAGTGCTACTCCTGTGAGCATATAGGGGTCATTTTCTTTCAAACCACCATACATATGAAACGAAATTAAATCAAACTTTAAATGACAAGACTTCATTATTTTGTGGCAGAAACGGTTTCCTTGTGCTTAGCATATTTTCCTTACCCACCCACTGTTGTTGGCCACTAGGCTGGCTTCATAACATCTTTTGTAACAAACTGATGTGCAGGTAGCTCTGTGTATGCCTATGTGGACTCTCTTGCTATAGATATGAAAGTCTTGCCAACTTCTGGTATCTTGCTTTTTTCTGGGTGTGTGTGTGAGAGAGAGTATCCATGCATGAACATTTGGTAGTGTGCTCAATTGCTCTCTCATTAAAAATCCATATTTTGTGGTTTGGGTTTTGAGCCCCGAGTGGTATGCAGCTAAGGAAGCACTCTGCCACCGAGCTATTCTCCAACCTTCCACCTGATTTTGTTGAGACAGGGTCACTTAGTGCACTTCAAGCTCATTCATTGTCTAGATCACTTGTTAACAAGCGCTAGGGATTCTGTTTTTCCATGGTACCAGGAATCTAATCTCTGGTCCTCATGCTTCTATAGCAGGTACTTTACCAGCTGGAGCTGTCGCTCCTGTTGTAGTGTCTTAGAGTTTTTCTTCAGTGTTTTGAAGTTTTATTGTATAAATCTTTTGCTTTCCTGCTAAGGTTTGCTCCAAACCTTATTTTAGTTTTATTTATTTAATTTTACTTACTTACTTACACAATTGGAAGATTAATTCTGACTTATTTTTTCTCAGCAGATATAACTATTTGGTATATAGGAAGGCTCCTATTTGTTTCCCTTTTATTTCCTGCTTATGCCTTTTTTTAAAAAAAAATAATTTATTTAACTTTATTTCATGTGCATTGGTGTGAAGGTGTCAGATCCCCTAGGACTGGAGTCACAGACAGTTGTGAGCTGCCATGTGGATGCTGGAATTTGAACCCAGATCCTCTGAAAGAGGAGCCAGTGCTCTTAACTTCTGAGCCATCTCTCCAGCCCTGCTTTTGTCTTTTTGATCAAAGTCAAACTGTAATTACTATATTGTATACAGGTGGGAAAAGTGACCCTTGTCTTGTTTCTGATTTTAATAGAAATGCCATAAAGTTACCCTGTTAGTATGATACTGACTTTAGGATTCTAGTTTATTGACATTAGGATATTGAAAATGCTCCTTCTATCCCTAGTTTTCGCCTGGCTTTTGTCAGGAAGGAATAATAAATTTTGTCAAAAGCCTTTCCTGAATCTTCTGAGATGATCTTGTCATTCCTGTCTTTGAGTCATTTTAATCATTACATTTATTGATGTATGTATGTTGAAACATACCTGCATTTTTATAATGAGGCCAACTTGATCATGGCACACTCTTTTTTATGTGTTCTTGAGTTAAGATTTGCAAGCTTTTATTGAGAAATTTCACATCTATGTTCATCAGATATTGTATGTTCACCAGAGTTTCATCTGTATGTGTCTTTATCTTGTTTTGGTATTTGGGAAAAACTAACTTCTGTTGACAGAGGTTTCTGTTCCACCTGGTCCCCTGTCTCCTTTGGCAGCTACATGGCAACTCTCTAACTCTGCCTTCTTTTCTCCTCTATCTCTTTGGAATTCCCACCTTGCTCTATTCTGCCCTGCCATATAGGTCAAAGCAGCTTCTTTATTAACCAATGGTAATAAAACATATTCACAGCATACTAAGAGGAATCCCACAGCAAACTTCAAAAAAGCTTGACAGCATTCTGGTTTTGTCTTGTTTTTTTAATGTTTTATAAACAGTTGGTGTTCTCACTGGGCGGTGGTGGCACACGCCTTTAATCCCAGCACTTGGGAGGCAGAGGCAGGCGGATCTCTGTGAGTTTGAGGCCAGCCTGGTCTACAGAGCTAGTTCCATTGTCTCTCCCTTCTCTCTCTCCCTCTTCTCTCTTTCTCTCTCTCTCTCTCTCTGCCTTTCTGCTCTTCTCCCCTTCTCCCTTCTCCCTCGATAACTCACTAAATAAATATCCAACCTCACAAAAAAAAAAAAAAAAAACACAAACTAGTTCTTTGGAGCCAGGACAGGCTCCAAAGCTCCAGAGAAACCCTGTCTCAAAAACATACAAAAACTAAACAAAACAAAAAACCATTTGGTGTTCTCTGTAAAGGTCTGGTAGAGACTTCAACCGCGAATACATCTGGACATGGCTTTTTAATGTTTATCTCTTACTGCCTTGGAATTATGGCTGGCTATACTCTGTTTAAAATGCTTATTGTTTCTTGATTTAACTTTGTTTGATAGGTCATATGTGTCTAGAAATTGATGTTTCTTTTACATTTTCTAGTTTTTTGTATTATGAATTTTTAAGTATATGTAATACTGGATATATAATATCTTTACCTACGTCTCTAACATTAAATCAGTCTTTGTTTTGGGTAATTTAGCAAATGGTTTGTTTGTTAATCTTATTTATCTTTGCAATGACTAATACTTTATTCATTTTAATTTTTTACATTTGTATTTTATTAATTTCTACCCTGTTATTTTATTTTCCCTCAGTTTATTGGTTTTGAGTTTGGCTTGTTGCTTTTCCAACGCCTTTCAGTACATCACTATTGGATGTCTCTTTTCATTTCAATGTGAACAATTGCTGTTTGTAAGTCTGAATCCCTCAACTTCGTTACTGGATTGTAATATCGAGACCATTGGCATTCAGAGTTGTGTTGAGTGGGTTTCTTTAATGTGGTGGTTATTACTTTAGCTTCACAGAGTTGTTACTCAGAGAGATGTATTCATTCCTGTCATTATTGTTAATTTTATAGTGGTTTTTGTTTTACTCTTTCATGTTTGCTTTAGCGTCATTTATTCTTTCCTATAGCCTCATAGATGTATTTATCTTTCTTTCCACAATAAAGGATTTCTTCGGTTGTCTTCTGTAGAATTGCCTTAGAGACCCTACATTCTTTTTTTTTTTTTAATCTTGTCTTTAACCTTACTATCTTTTATTTGTGAGATATAGTTTTGTTGGGTATAATAGTTTGGGTTGTAATTACTGCCTTTTGGAGCTTGTAAAGCCTAATTCCAAGCCTTCCTGATATTTTTGTTATTGTTATTTTTGTTTTGTCTCTGCATTTGTGTGTGTGTGTTTTTTTTTAATTATGTATACAGTGTTATGTCTGCCTGCAGGCCAGAAGATATGGTTGCTGGGAATTGAAATCAGGACCTCTCTGGAAGAGCTGCCAGTGCTCTTAACCTCTGAGCCATCTCTCCAGTGCCACATTCATGATTTAATAAAGACTTTTGTATTTTGAGAGATCAGATCCCCAATAAGGCTGTTCACAAAAGCAATCCGTAGTATCAATTTTTAAAAGATATATTAAGACTATTATAGTATTTCCTAGAAAATGTATTTGTTAGGAAAACAACTATTGAAATCTTATATGAATGGAGACAAACTCCTCCCACAACAGGCAAATACTTTGGATATAGTTGTTAAAAACTGTCTATCTTTGCATTAGTAGGTAATAAAGAGGTATCAAAATAAAAGCAATAATTACAGGGTGTAAGATTTTTCATCAGGACCACTTGCTCCCCAATAATGACACAGAGACTTCTTATTAATTGTAAAAGTTTGGCTGATAGCTTAGGCTTGTTTCTGACTAGCTCTTATAACTCAAATAAACCCATTTGTATTAATTTACTTTCTGTCTAGTGGCTTTATTACCTTATCACTGTAATGCCCATCCTGCTCGCTCTGGTGTCCCTGGTGTCTCTCTTTCTTCCTCCCAGTGGTCTCTGTGCCTGGAAATTCTGCCTGGCTCTTCAGCGTTTTATTAAACCAATCAGAGTGACACATTTTCACAATATACAAAAAGACAAAATAAAACCAAAGGCAGGGTAATTATGAATCAACTCACACAGGCAAAACAAGAGCGGGAGTAACAGGGAGAAATGCTAATACTGCTGATGGGTATGTTTACTCTGTTTCAAACATTCCAGGAGAACCTATTTTTGTTTTATCTGGGTTTGTTCCTTCTCAATAGTCCTAAGGTCATGACCTTTAAACTTTCTAGACATAGAAGATTCCTATTGTCTACTCAATATATATTTCCTGGTACACGCTAACATTTATTTACTGGGCATCACAACACACAAGTGGAAGATGGCATGTTGGGTTATGTTCTATCATAATAATCTCACTGAAAATTATAGTCTAAAGTAAATGAGCTGAGTAGAGGTGACAGAAAGGTATTCTAACACTGGCCAGCCCACCAATCATCCCTGTAGATCCTTTCACAGCTACTTTACCTCAGTTCACTTTTGGCTTGCAGCAAGATTAATGTCTAAAATTTAGTTCGAAATCATCCTTAGCAGCCCAAACATTTCTTTTGTTACCCTACTACATATTTTTATGTCTAAATTTATGCATATTCTTTCTATGGTAACTTCATTGACAACAAGAAGAGGCAGCTTGATGTATGTGGGACTGTCTATTTTCAGTCATTCTCTCATTCTTTTAGACTGTAAACTACTGCTTGGGACATCTCCAGGATCAAACTGAAGACGTTCTACCTGTGCACTAAAGATGTGTTGGGCTCATTAGTTATCAGAGTTCTGTCCTATTTGAGCTTAAATGGAGAACTTGGGATGAGTGAAAGGAGATAATTTAATTCCTTTATTTTTCAGGCAGTAAATTGGTATTGTTTTTGCAGTTATTTTAATTTTTTTTTCATTGAGATGCAGATTATATCAAGGAAAACAAGTTCCTTGAAGTAAAATGCCACTGTTTTGCTAAGGGCTCACACTTTATTATGTATTGCTTCTACCTGTTTGTACAGTTTCTGAAGTGTGGCTAGATTACATGGGAAGAAACTTTTCTTTTTCAGATGTTAACTGATAGCTTGTAACTTTTCAAAACTTTTGACTGTTGTAAGATGTCAGTCATTTGAGTATGACGGGGTGGGTTTCTATGGTAGAGCGTCTTCCTAGCCTACCCTGGAAGCCCTACCCCCTAACTTTCAGAGAGACCTAGAAGGGGAAAATAAACTAGTGATAGTTTTCCATGTAGTTTTTAAAGTTTTTTTTTAAAAAGATTGATTTATTTTATGTTATGTGTGTATGTGTTATCTGTATACATTTTTATCCATGTATGTGCCTACAGATGGCTGTGAACCATTGCAAATAAAAGAAATAAAATAATTCATACATACATACATAAGTATATCATGATTTGTTGACAGCAACTATTAAACAAAATAGCCTATATGTGTCACTGGAGAACTGAATTGCTATCAGTTGAGTAAATTGGTGCATTGCTATTATATGTTAATAAATAAAAGTATCACAAGTATTTTGAAATATGGAGTGAGCCTGTGGTAGACTTCAAGACCAGGGAATCATCTTTTTATTTATGTTTACAGTGACTATATAGCTTTAAAAAAATAATGGGAAAAAAACCCTTCACTTTGGATCAAGAATATAGGCCAGATCCAAGTACCTAAAATACTTTTCCAATTACATTATTTCCCCCTGAAAATGTTGTTAAAGGAACAGTGAGTTGAAAACTCTGATGACTCAACCCCAGATACAAAAATTAATTTGTAAAATAATCAGAATCAGTCTTCCGTAGTTATTAAAAGGAACCCATTATATCATTGCAGAAAATAGAACTCAATAGAGTTATCTTTATATAGGAAAACAAGTGTCGAATTTCTTTCATTTGGCCATTGGAAATATTACAAGCTTTCTTGGTATGAGTATAGCTGCTGCTACTACAATAAAAACCCCATTGTTTTCATATGAATCTACCTTTATTATTGCTTCTCAGTGGTGACCTAACAGCCTTTTACAGTATAGTTAGCATATTACACCATTTAATGCTCAGCACTGCTTCTTCAGTTAGCTTCCAGTATTAATTATCTGAAGCTTCAGACCTGGTCACTGAAACTTAATCAGCTGAATTACCTTTTTTGTCAGAAGTGGTAGACCTGAGGCTTAACATGTCTGTTTCTGTTAACTCCTAGAGCTTGTCTTTGAATTACTCCGACATTAATTTTCCTGTTTTTGGAGGGTACTGGGATGGGGAGGAGAAAGGAATTATTTGCCTTATACTTCCTCATCACTGTTCATCAGTGAAAGGAGCTCAGGAACTCAGACAGGGCAGGAACCTGGGGGCAGGAGCTGATACAGAGGCCATGAAGGGGTACTGTTTAATGGTATGCTCCTCATGACTTGCTCAGCCTGCTTTCTTATAGAAGCCAGGACCACCTGCCCAGGAGTGGTTCCACCCACAATTGGCTGAATCCTTGCCCGCCAGTCAGTACTACAGCCTGATCCTATGGCATCATTTGAGTTTCCCTCATCTCAGATGACTTGAGCTTATGTCAAGTTGACATATAACTAGCCGCACATTAGTTCTCCGGGCAACCTCTTTCACTGTCTTTGCTCATGGTGGCTGTGCTCATAGTTGCCTTAAAATCTAAGAGCAGCTGTTGGAGTTAATATAACTGGATTAAAAACAGTGCATAAGGAGTACTGTTATTTACCAACAGATAGTTGTATAAAGCTAAAATAACTTTATGGAATTGTAAGATCTTTTCTGTAAAGAGAAACACTATTTTAACTTGCTTTGAGTTTATAGCAGTATTCCTGATGAGCTGAGGTCACCGTTATGATTGTGAATGGTACTTAGATTCTTAGGTATCCAAAAAAGAGATATGTGGTAGAAGTTTAAAAATAACACATACACATATTTAAACAGTTTTTTGCTCTGCTGTTTTTCTCTTTCAGTTATCTAGAAAAGTACGAGAAAGTTCATCATTTTGGGGAAGATGATGATGAGGTACCACCAGGCAATCCAAAGCCACAGCTTCCTATTGGTGCAATCCCATCTTCCTACAATTACCAGCAACACAGTGTGTCAGGTAAATATCACTTAAAATTAGTTGGGCATACCCAGAGGTTTGAATTGGGAAATAGACATCATCTAATGAGTTACTCCATACTTTGCACATGCGCACGCTTAAGGCATTAGAGAGATGGAACTTTCTCAGTTTGGCTTTACTTGGTATTTGAGCCCCTTTGCTTCAGCGATTTTACAAAGTTTCAGAGTATCTTCAAGTAAAATTTCTTATTGAATGTGAATAGTTTTCCTTATTAGCTAATCATTAGTTTATCCTGAATAGCCACTAAAATGAGAAGAGAAAGGTTCATTTAAAATTAGAGAAGCTCTAGGTGGTGGTAACACATGCCTTTAATCCCAGAATTCTCTGGAAGCAGAGTCAGGTGGATCTCTGACTTCAAGTACAACCAGGGCAACACAGAGAAACCCTGTCTCAGAAAACAAAAATCAAACAACAACAAAAAAGATTAGAGAAGCTAACTGTAAACTGAGTTAAGATAAACCTGGGCTCAGAGGGATGGAGGGAAGTATCAGGTGTTAGGGAAGCCAGGAACCTTTCTATGAAGTCCTGCTACAATTCCTACAGTTAATGTTGGATATGCTAGAATGTCAGGAATGTTCTAAATTATTCTATAATTTCCTAATGCAATACTAAAGAATCTTTTCATTCAAGTGGCTTCATTATAAATAATTCCTTAGCTACAAAGAGTTGAACTGGATTAGGAAATAATTATCTTGACAGTCTGATAAAGGGATTGGAATAGAACTGATTGAGGTTCTAGTTTTCTGTTGTGGGAAGATGAGCTGGGGACACAGGGATACCAGTGCCAATATCTAATGGATAGCCCTTTGATTTAATTTGGCTCATTTTGCAGTTACAGTTCTTACATTTTATTTTCACTTCTATTTCCAAAGTTTCTTTTATGTCGGATTTACCTCTATTTCATCCCCAATGAGTAATAACTGGAGAAATAGAGTCTCTTCTTAATATCTCGGATTTTTCTTGAAAGAGGCTTCATCATGTGCTTCTTTAAATAACTGAGATGAGGGAGGAGCGGTGAATGTTTCTGCTTCCTGGCCTGATGAACTACAAGCTGTAAGCTGAAATAAACCCTTTCCTCCCCAGATCGCTTTTGGTCAGTGTTTGATCATAGTAACAGGAAGCAAACTAAGACCACCTCTTTTTGTTGCTTTTTTTTTATTTTTTATTTTTTTGGAGACAGGGCTTTGCAGCTGTGCTTGACTTGAAATTGTGATCCTCTTCCCTCAGTCTCCCTAGTATTAGGTTACAGCAGTGTGTCACCATACCCTGCTATCTACTTGGTTAGATTATATTCCTTACATCTGTCTGATTAACATGGATTAGCTTTGTTTTACTAAAACACTTTAGCTTTAAGGAGTGAAGTATTCTTTGGCATCTTTGGAAGCCTGTGCTGAAACTGTAGTGGAGCTAGATGTGCTCAGAAGCCTGCAGCAGAAGTAGCTAAGCTACATATTATAGAAGTGGAAGGCTCAGCTGGGCAGTTGTGGTACATGCCTTTAGTCCCAGCACTCAGGAGGAAGAGGCAGGTGAATGGATCTCTGTGAGTTTGAGGCCAACCTGGTCTACAGAGCCAGTTCAAGGACAGGCTCCAAACTTACATATAAACCCTGTCTCAGAACCGCCCCCCCCCCCAAAAAAAAGGAAGAAAGAAAAGAAAAAGAAATGGAAGGCTCATCAACTAATACAATGTTTCTTGTAACTTGTCTTTCTCTGTCCCGTCTGTCAGCTCCCAAATAACCACACCGAGACTTCTTATTAATTATGAAAGCTCTGCCTTAGCTTAGGCTTGTTTCTGACTAGCTTTTATAACTTAAATTAACCCTTTTGTTTGTTTGTTGTTGTTTTCCTATGTTCTTCCACACACTCCTTACCTCTTTTCATTTATGCCCATCTGGTTATTCCAAGTCAGCTGGCAACCCCACCTTTCTTCTTTCTGTGCTCTCTGTCCAGAAGTCCCACTTATATCTCTTGACTGGCTGGTGGCCATTTAGCTTTTTTATTAAACCAATCACAATGATACATCTTCACACAGTGCAAAGGAATATTTCACAAAACTATCTGCTTTGTTGTAATGAGTATCTGGACAGTTGTATCTTAGATGTAACATATTTGACAAAATCTATACAAGGGATTCTTAGAGAGGAAGGAACTGAAAAGAGATGTTTCAGAGTAATGTTTAGGAATTTTGCAGGTCTTTCTATTTTTATCAAAAGAGATATTGCAACTTCATGATAGTATTATACAAATGTTTATGATTATCATCAGTATGAAAGTTCTACACTGATGAGTCTAAGTTGTCAGTAGAAAAGCTGAGTAAACTCCATTATGTATTTGTTTTAGCATGTGCGTGTGTGTGTGTGTGTGTGTGTGTGTGTGTGTGTGAGTGAGTGAGAAAAATATGTTTCAAAATGGAATTACCTAGTGATTAATTAAGACCTTCAAAATTTTTATTTAGGGCTGAGGCCTAAATCAAGTACTCAAGGACAGAGTATTTGCTCGGCACAGGAGAAGGCCTGGATCCCTTTTCCAGTATCCATAAATAATCCCAGATGTGGTAGCAAACACCAGACTCCAGCAGGTGAAGTCAGGATGATTCTGAGTTGGAAGCCTGTCTGTGCTACATAACAAGGCCTTATCTTAAAAATAAAATCAGGGAGTAGGAAGATGACTTAGTGGTTAAAGTGCTTGCCATATAATCATGAAGGCCAGAGTTTGGATCCCCATACAAATGCATGGCAGTCCACCTGTAATTCCAGCCTCAGAAGATGAAGATGGGCTCTCTAGCTGTGTAGACAAACCCTGGGTTTGATTGAAAGACTTTGTGGATAACTAAGGTAGAACAATGGAGGGTGATTCCTAACCTCAGCCTTAGGCCTCCACCTGCCACATGCACACCCATACACAGAACTGTCAATACATTAAGGGAACGGGTGTCTGAATTTCTGGAGGGTATTGCCTCTTTTCTTTAAATTGTAAAAAATGTTGAAAAGTTTCTGTTTTGAACATTTGGATTATTTAACACTGATATCAATATTTTTGTTTGAATTATGCATAGATTTTTTTTTATGGTTTATGTGGGTGAAAGTTGCTAAGAAGCAAACCAGGCAGGGCTTTGTGTTAGACAAGTGTTCATGACTGCACACCCAGTTCCTTTCTAACTTTAATAAGTGTGAGAATGTTCAGAAGACAACTCATTCAAATTAATAGAAATCTGCTGTTTTAGAGCTAATCAGTGTTACATTGATTGTTGATTAAATGTTCTATAATCTAACAGACATTTGGACTGCAATTACAGTCACTGCCAACATTAATAGAAAGAATATCCCACAAAATCCCTGCAAGAGTTATAAACAGCCTGCTAGGTGGAGTCCTCTCTTTTTTCTAAATTGAAAGAATTCGTTGCCTCAAATTTAATTTGTTAACAGTAATGTACTTCAGTAAACTTTAAATCACGATTCTTAAAAATAAATTGCCAATCTCATTTTGAAATAACATAGCTCGCTTGGCAACGAAAAGGAAGACCTTAAGACCTGTGAAGTGTTGTTTTGTTAATGAGACTACATTTTAGTAGTTGTTCAGGTTGGCTTGAAACACATGGCCTTCTGTCCCCAGGGTTCCAGGTACTTGGGCGTATGGGTGTACACCACTTATTTTGTCTTCTGTCTGTCTTTGAAAGGGGTTTGCTGTGGCAGATATGGGGGTTAGATGAAACAATAAGAACACAAGCCAGCTAGACAGTGGTGGTGTACGCCTTTATTCTCAGTACTCAGGAAGCAGAGACAGGAGATCTCTGTGAGTTGAAGGCCAGCCTGATCTACAGAGCGAGTTCCAGGGCCACCAGGGAAGCACAAAAAGAACACAAGCCATTCACTAACTGGGAAATTTTGGGGAAAATATTGAATAAATGGTTATTATTGAAGATATTTAATACTGATGATAAGTGCTGGTAAGGATGTGAGCAAAAGGAATTTTAGTGCACTGCAGATGGGAGTGCAAAATGCTGTAGCCACTGTGGCTTTGTAGATTTTAGAAAGTTAAGCACTCAATTTGCGTGTGATCCAACACTTCTACTTCTAGACATCTAGGCAACAAAAATGGGTGGGTCCCCAAGTCCTGCATGGGGTGTCTATAACAGCAATGTTTGGAAGTGGGAACCCCAAACTAGAAACAGTGAAATTCCCCCCCAAAAGTCCCTCCTGGGGATGTCTAGGCAACAAAAATGTGTGCGTCCCCAAAGTCCTTCATGGGGAGTTTATGACAGCCATGTCTGTAAGTGGATATCCCAAACTAGAAACAGTAGAAATTTCCCCCAAAGTCCTTCTTGGGAATATAACAACCATGTTTGTAGGTGGGTATTTCAAAGTAGAATAGAAATAGAAATTCCCTTGGTTTGGGGTATGATGAACTATGCCTAGATTATTGATTCACATATCAATATGAATCCCAAAAGTATTTTGTTAAATGAAAGAAAATAAACACAAAGACCTATGTGTTATGTAATTCCACCTATCTGATATTTCAAAATAAAGCAGAACCAAGGGACAAGAAATAAGATCATTGGCTTAATAGTGATGGGGTAAGATAGCAGCAAAAGAGCAGAATTGTTGTGTCTATGGTTGTGGTTAGAAAACTGTATTTTTAAAAAATTTTAGGATTCTAATACTAAAAACTATTGCTTTTACTGTTGTCTCAGTAAATCCAATGAAATAATCATTTGCTATTTCTTCATCAGTGATGTCCAAGAAGGTAAGTGTATTTTTGCATTTTAATATTTAAAAATGTAATTTTGAACAATTAGCCTGAAAAGTCAAGGAAATTGAACAGTTTTAGTAAGCTTATAGTCTATTCTGAAGAAAGAGATGGGTCTGCTGTGTGTTCAGAAGAGAATAGACGAGAACAGCCACAGGTATCCCGTCCATGGTTAACTTACAGGGTTTTTTCTCTTTTATTAGATTATCTACGTCAAAGTTATGGGTTATCTATGGATTTTAACTCGCCAAATGATTATAATAAACTGGTGCTTTCACTGTTATCTGGACTCCCAAATGAGGTGGACTTTGCTATTAACGTGTGCACTCTGCTATCAAATGAGAGCAAGCACGCCATGCAGCTCGAGAAGGACCCCAAAATCATCACCTTATTGCTTGCTAACGCTGGGGTGTTTGATGACAGTAAGTTCCAGCAAATGTCAGGCGCAGTGTTGGATAAGCATTAAAGCTTTCTTATAGTTTCTAAAAACCACCAGTAAAACACATTTGCTCTGTGTTTGTGTGTGTGTGTGTGTGTGTGTTTGTGTATTACACAGTTTGGGAGAGAATTTACGTAGTGTTTTAGAAATTGGTGGGTTTTTTACCTTTAAGTAGCAAGTTATTTGGAAATGAATTCATTTTAGTGTATTTTGCTTTGTATCAATTTGCAAACTTTACAAAGTATTGAATTTGGGATTATCTAGCTAAGACCGCTGGGAATTTGCGATAGACTTATTTTATATGAAGAAAACTAAAAATAGTGTAAACATGCATAAAAGTTAGCTTCTTCCACTGCCTGAACTATTTTCAATTATATGAGGAAGAGGAAAGAACAAAGATTGTTAATATTTTTTGTAACTTAAATATCAAATTAGGTAGATTTCCATCCCATTTTCATGTGGTTTTTTTTTGTGATATTTTCTTTTGTTCTTTCAAATACAGTTCGGCACTTAAAATAGAATGGAATTTGAAGTTGTTTATCCCTTTTTTGAAACTGTAAAACAAAAACTTTAAAGAACGTTTGTTTTCACATTAGAATGATATTGGTGAAGACCTACAATCTGGCCATTGTATGGAATATGTGTAAATAGTGACTTATAATGCATAGGATAGAAGTAACTTGGCTAGTTTTGATGAATGAAGACATGGCATTCTCATGTCTGGCATATCTTCTCACATTCTGTAAGCACATTGTACTTGTAGTTCTGTGATCTAGAATGTTAATTTTAACAAACACTATCGTCTCATCAGCTAAGACAGTGCTTTTAACAGGGCGTGGTGTCACTCCTGAGGAGGCATGCAAGTGGCCCTCTCAGTTTAAGTCCAGCCAGGACACAGAGTGAGACCTTGTCCCCAAAAGTTGTTTGAGATAAAAACAAGCACTAACAAGCACTGAGGCCTCAGGGCTTGGGAAATGGCTCAGTGACCAAGGTACTTGCCAAACCTGGGGCCTGAGCTGGGGTTCCTGGGCCCTCCGTAAAGCTGGTGTGTGGCAGTACACATCTATAACAGTCTTCCTGTGGCAGGGGCAGAAGACTCCGAGTCTCAGTGTCACACATGACTACGAGACCGTGTTCAAAGAAAGTGGGAGGTGAGAATGACACAGTGTGGAACACACACAGAGCATGGTAGCATTTATTCATTTATCTATTTATTTATTGAACACAATTATAGAGAATTTTCCTTACAGGGATTTTTTTTTTTTTTACTAGAATTGTGTACAACAAATGTCTTGCTTTTTGTTTTTTAAAGTATGACTCATCCAGTCGTTTCTGAAATCGGTACAGGGGTTTTCAATGTTGGCTGCCTGGCACTCCATAGCAGGAGCATCTGTTTAGCTCTTTACTGTGTTCTCTTCCCTACAAAAGGAAGCTTGTACTGGAACACTGTTTTTCTTTACTGTGTATATAGCTTTTTTAAAATTTTGGGCTAGTTTTTAAAGATTTATGTTTAATTGTGTGTGGGGGGTAGTATACATGCACACAAAGAGCAGTGTCCACAGAGACCATAAGAGGAAGTCAAGTTCCCTGGCCTGAATATATGTGACACACCATCCTATAAGGGTGCCCATAACCAAATTTGGGTCCTCTGGAAAAGCAATGCATAGTCTTGAAATCCAAGCTGTCTCTTTAACCACTAAAAAAATGCATTCGTTGCCGTTGTTTTTTTTAATGTTTTATAAACAGTTGGTGTTCTCACTGGGCAGTGGTGGCGCACGCCTTTAATCCCAGCACTCGGGAGGCAGAGGAAGGCGGATCTCTGTGAGTTCGAGACCAGCCTGGTCTACAGAGCTAGTTCCAGGACAGGCTCCAAAGCCACAGAGAAACCCAGTCTCGAAAAACCAAACCAAAACAACAAAAAAAAAAACATTTGTTTTGTGTTGCTAGGGATCAAACTCAGGGCCTCATCTGTGCTCAACCAGTAAGACATCTCCAGGTTAGAGTTGTGCATTTGTAGTGTAGAGACTTAAGCTGTTTTGAAGCTCTATTTAAAAGATTGTTGTTTACTACAGTGATTTATTAGGATTTAATAATGTGATTTATTAGGAAATGATTTTTAGCCAACACGATATATTGAAATGTAGTTTTATTATTTTTCAAAGATATATGATATTAAGAACTGAGAGTTAATTGATTGCATTTGTACTGTTCTTTTAGCTTTAGGATCATTCTCTACTGTCTTTGGAGAAGAATGGAGAGAGAAGACTGATAGAGACTTTGTTAAGGTAATCTAAAAACTGAAATGCTGACACATAGGATGCATGCAGCCAAGCCATCCTGGAGTCAGTGGTTGCTGGCTTTGTGTGTATGTTTCATACTACTGCTTTATCTTTGTCAGAATTGTTTACATACCTGTTTAGAGGTGGCGATTGAATGGAAACTCTTTTAAGGGCTCTAGTGAACAGAAATGAAATTTCTTCATTCTTTACTTGATTTCTGAAGTGATAAATATGTAACAATAGAAAATATTTAAAGTTTTAAGCTGCCAGGATTTGAGTTTCAGAAAATTTTGTTTTGTACATGTATTGGGTGATACACCCAAGTACAATTGCTAGATTACAAAGGCTGTATATTCTATTGTTAGATACCGCCAGACAGGCTGTCAGAAAAGTGCTATTGTCAGAATTTTCAACATCAATAAATCAGGGTTTCAGTTGTTCATTGTTGTCAGGGTTTCGTATTGTTGGTCTATGATTTTATCCTTTCCATATATATGAATATATGGTTTCACTGTCTAGGTTTTAATTTCCATTTCCCCCCAATGATTAGTGAAAATTAAAATACCTTAGGCTACTTTGATAGCTTGTTTGAGGTAGTGAGTGCCCTTCTTTGGCCATTTTAAAATTGATATTATTAACATTACTGATTTTTAGAGTTTTGTATGTTTCCCAGTAAAGTTCTTTTTAAAAATATATGTCTTAAAAGTATCTTTTTTGTTGCTTTCCTTTCTTCAAAGGAGTTCTTTGGTGGAAAGGTTTATTTATCTGATTGGTTGGTTGATCAGTCTGTCAGTCAGTTGAGACAGGGTCTACTCTAGCCCAGACTTCCTAGAACTTACTACTGTATAGAACAGGCTGACTTCAAACATGCAGCTGTCCTCTCTCAGCCTCCCCAGTATTAGATACAGCTGTCAGCTGTATGGGGTGACTTAATCTTAGTGCAGTGCAGCTCAGTCGATTCTTGCTTTAAGTTAACTTTTGTGTGTGTGTGTGTCCTTTTTTTTTTTTTTACAAAATTTTGCCTACTTTGATGTCACAAATATATTTTTTTCTGTATGACCTTTCACATTTACATATACAGTTTGTATAGTATTTGTGTGTAAGTTAGAAATCGGTTCATTTTTTGTGTATTTGCTGTATTTTCAACATTTCATTGCAATTTCACGTTTTTCATGGATTTGATGATTACATATATATGGGTCAATTTCTGCACTCTGTCCTATTTGATGATCTATTTCAGCTTTGGTGTGTCACTGAATTTCTCAGCTACAGAGATGCTTGTGCAAGGAAAAGCAGTTTTTGCTCTGGTAGAGGGTCTGGGTTTGATTCCCAGCACCCACATGGTGCCCTACAACCATCCATAACTCCAGTTCCAGGGGATCTGGAGCCCTCTTTTGACTTCTTTGGGCACAACCAGGCAAAACATTCATATATCTAAAAACATTATAAATAAAATAATTCAAAAATATAGATATTCTGATATATTTCTAAAATACTTGTCTTTTATTATCCAGGGCCTATTACTAGAGTTATGCTCTCTCTAATTTTATGCTTCGGTGTAGTTTGAAGCCTTGGAAAGCAGGTTTTCTTGTGATTTGTTTGTCCCTAGTATGGTGTGCATATCTCCTTTCCCTTCTGAATCTGTGTTCTTTCCATATTATATAAAAACATCTTGAATAGACCTGTAAGTTTAGGTACTATATTCAAATAATTCTGCACTTTTGTCTCTGTTTTACCAATATCCTAAGTCATAGAATTGTATTTTTATTTTATTGTTGCTATTTTGCTTTCTACCTTTTCTGACATTTTTATTTATTTAGATCATCTCTTTGATGTTTTAGAACCATGTGACAAGATAAAAGTTTCCTTGACTTCTGGAATCCCATAATTGAATTTGTGGAGTATTTTTGTTTATTTGTTTTATCTTTGGAGACAGGGTTCTATTCTACAGCCCTGGCTGTCCTGAAACTCCCACCATAGTCCAGGCTCGAAGCTCATAGAAATCTTACCTGTCTCTGCCTCCTGGGTACTGGCTTTAAAGAAATCCTGTCTCTGTTTTTTGTTTGTTCTTTTGCTTGTTACTTGTTTTTATTCAGCTCAGTTAATCCTTTTCTAGTTGTGTCTAATATGTCATTTTACCCATTTGTTGAATTTTTATTTTAGAAACCATCTTTTAATTTCTGAAGGTCCTTTTTTGTAATTTTAATTCTTTGATTCTTTGGTATTTCATACAATTAATATCTTTTTACATTCTCTTTTGCTTTTAATAATATGAACACCTATATATTAAAAAAATCTTTAAATAAATTTATTGAGTATAGAATAGTTTATATGATACACTTACACCTGGTATCTTAGTCAATGTTCTGTTGCTTTAAAGAGACACCATGACCAAGGCAATTATAATAATAGAAAGCATTTAATTGAGGGGTTTGTTTAGAGTTTCAGAGGTTTAGTGCTGTATAATGACAAGGAGCATGGCAGCATGCATGGCTCTGGAGCAGTTGCTAAGAGCTACATCCTGATCTGTAGGCAAAGAGAGACTGACTCTTGGCATGGGCTTTTAAAACCTTACAACTCACCCCCAATGACACACTTCCTCCAATAAGACCACACTTCCTAATCCTTTCAATCATTTCAAATAGTGCCACTCCCTGGTATTTAAACATCCAACTATATGAGCCTATGAGTGCCATTCTTATTCAGACCACCACACCCTAATAAAACTTGTGAGCCAGTTGTTACTGGCCCACAGGATTAGTCCCTTGTATTTTTTTCCAGCCTTGTTTTATTTCTTTATTTCATTTACTTATGCTACTATCTTAAATTTGCAAGACATTTAAAGACAAATAAATACTGTTCTGAAGTCACTATGTCAGTGCCCATTGACTCAGATAATAGAAACCACGCCCATGGAAACTGAAGAGCAAGCCAGTGGTGAACAAACTCACCCAGGGCATGCTTTAAAAAACCCTAAATTCAGGGATACTGAGAATATTAAACCTGTAAATTTCTTGCTAAATAGAGCTATATTCCTAATTTCTTGTTTATAACTAATAAAGATCCTGCCTCATATTCTTACCTTATCCCCTAAAAAACCATACCTGTTATTTATAGAATTAGATAATTTTCTTAATTCAGGAGATTGATGCTGAAATTTTAAGTTACACAAAATATTTTTTTACACACAGTCACAGGAGGAGTAATATAATTACTAATTATGTGCAAACAAAGACATGAGTGTGGTGGAGATTTGATGAAGCCAATTGTTGCTTTTCATTTATATTTTGCTGTTCATAAATCTTCATGCTGTTTTCTTTGGTTTTGGTATGTTGCACCTTTCTAACAAGTTAAGGCTTGAAGGTTGGTTTTCTAATGTATAAAATACATTTAAGGTAGTGAAGTCCCCTCTCAGTATACTTTTAACTTTGTAATACATATTTATGATGTCTTGTTTTCATTATACTTCAGTTTAAAAATATTTCCTAATTTCCCTTTTGGTACTGATTTATTTAGAAGGGGATTTAGTTCCCAGAAACCAAATAACTTTGTTATTGATTTTCAGTTTACCTGATTCCTGGCAGCTTCTTGAATTTATAGCCTGTTTTGGTTTTGTTTGGGTCTTACCCTCAGGACTGAATAGTGCTGGTGAGGTGTGTGGGTGGATGTGTGGATGGGGGTGTTTCTTTTAGCAAGTTTTTACTGTGTATCCCAGAGTAGCATCAAACTCAAGATCTTGTCTCAGCCTTCCCTGTGGGGTTCTGCAATCACCTTGTTAGTGATAGGATTACAGGCAAGCACCACACCCAGCTCTAAGTACTGTTAATTTTACAAATGTTTATTCACTAGTAACTTGAGGTTCTGTGACCCTTTCTGTTATCTCACTGTTTATACTAGAGCAATTTGCATATTAACTCTTTCAGTAAATTGTTTTTTACCACTTCTTGGATAACGCAGGGATCCTGGAACAATTCCATTTCTGTGTACAATTGTTATTAACACACAATGTATAAGTTAAATTGTTCTTGTTTAGATTATCTGTTTGTCTTTCTATTATCTAATATCTTCATTTACTATGCACTGTATTCTACAAACTGCTTTAGTCACACACACCCCTTTTATGTTAATTTTCATTATTATTTAGTTCGAGGTTAGTTTCTGGTGTTCGTGGTGACTTTTGATTCCTAAGTATCATAGAAGAATACTTTTAATTTCTATAAGATACATTTTTTTCCTTATGGCTTTTATCATCATCAGTCATACTGATTTCCAGTCAATCTGTTGTTTTTGAAGGATATGTTCCTTATGATTCAGGCCTTTGACATTTATGAAAGTTTGTTTTATGATCCAGTGTATGGTCTTTGTTCATTAGTGGTTCCAGTGGGCCTTAAAGGATTTTTTATACTCCTATATTGGACATGGTGTCTATTAATAATTGTTATTCTGTGATTCACTGAGAGATGAAGTAATGAAATTGCAAGCTATGATATAAGTATTTGTATCCATTTTCAATTGTCTGATTTTGCTTCAAGTATTCAAACTTATTAATCACTCCTATAGTTAACAATCACTACGTTTTCCTGACGGATTCCTTGTGCCATTATGAAATACTTCCTAGAATGTCAGCTAATACTTCTTGCCTTGAATTCAACATTGTCTGCTGCTTGCTTGGCCACTACAGTTTTCTTACGGTTGATATTCTTCTACCACAGTTTTTCCTTCCTCTAATTCAGTGTTTCTTTTTGATAGCGTCTGGTTGGATCTTGATTTCTTCCTCTTCACAGAATGCAATTTCTGTCTTTAAATCATGTTTCAACTAGGTACATTTCATAATGTTAATGATGTAATGGAGTTTGAACTCCTAACTTTTATTTTATTGAAATTTTGGTTGTGCCTCCACAGTTAAAAGATTTGTATGTTCATGAAATAGTAGACTTTGGGGTCTTGTCTCAGTTCTTTGAAGATGATACTTCATTGCTTACATTATTCTCAAGAAGTCGGTTGTTGTAATGAAGTCCCCTTGTTGGTTCCCAGCTGATCAGCCCTAAAATAATCACACAGAAACTATATTATTTAAAACACTGCTTGGCCCATTAGCTATAGCTTCTTATTGGCTAACACTTATATCTTAATTTAACCCATTTCTAGTAATCTCTGTATTGCCACGTGGCTGTGACTTACCAGCTAAAGTTCCAGTGGCTGTCTCCGGTAGGGTTACATGGCTTCTCCCTCACTCCGCCTCCTTTCTCCCAGCATTCAGTTTAGCTTTCCTCGCCTACCTCTATTCCCTGTACAGGCCCAAGACAGTTTATTTAGTCACCAATGGTATTCACAGCATACAGAGGGGAATCCCACATCAGTCAGTCAGTTTTGTTATTGTTCTTCTAGGTGCAGTTTCTCTCTGACTTCTAGATGTTTTCTTTATAATTGATTTTTTTTTTTTTTAGTCTCATTGGGCTGTGTCTTGTATTTTTCATTACATGCCTCCCCTATTGTTCATTTAGCTTTGTGAATCTATGGTTTGATATTTTATATGAAATTTGGAAAGTGTTTAACAACTATCAAGTTATTTTTATTCCCCTCAAATTTTATTTGGTATATTAAACAATAATATTTCACACATCTAATGTTCTATTCTAGTTTTTAAATCTTTTATCCCATGTGTACTTCAATATGGATGGTATTTTTGTCAAGTTTTTATCTTCTCAAGATGAGACAATCTTGTAATTTGTTTTCATTTCTAGTTAAAACTTTAAGATTTTTAATTGAGGTTTTTTTGGGATATGAGTGTTTGCTTGAATGTTATCTTTATGCTCTGTGTGTGTGTGTGTGTGTGTGTGTGTGTGTTTGTGTGTGTAGTGCCTATGAAGAGGGCGCCAGAGTTATTACAGTTATGAGCCACTATATGGGTGCTTGAATTGAGCCTGGATCACCTGGAAGAGTAGCTACTGAGCCATCTCTCCAGCCCAGTTTTAAAGTTTCCATTTGGTTTATTATCTATTTTTCCTTATCATGTTTTTATCATTTTATTATTTTTCCCTTTATCTTTTCTTTCTAAGTCCTTTTGAGTGTGTTTGTTAATATAGATTTTTTTTTAAGCCTTCGTCTATTCTCTAAACTTTCTTATTTAAGAACTAGTCTTGCTGAAACTTTGTTTGTTTAGGTCTTGATAATTAGTCAGGTTTCCTAGTTTCTTATGTCTAGTAAGTTTTTTTCAGTTACAGATATTTGTGTGTATTATATCACAAAATCTACATTTTGGTTTCTTTTAAAGAATTTTAATTTTCTTCTCAGAGGTTCTTAGCTGTTACTTGGTTTAATTCTGTAGCTGCATTGGTTTTTAGCTTTGTTGCAGCAAGGTTTTGTTTTTAAAAGTCAGCTTTGTATCCCTACAGCAGCATCTCTACCTCAAGAATGGCTGTAGTAGAATGCCTAACATGTGTGAGACCCTGGAGATAATGACCTCATAAGGGACAGGTTATTTTAGTTTATACTCAATAACATCTGCGTGGCCTTGGTGCTGTGGTAATTTAACACATCTGCATATTATAATATGTGGGGCAAATTTCCTCCCTCATCACCAGGAACTAAGAATGAACACACAGGAGCAGGGTACCACAGTCCCTTTTGGGAGCATGCCCACAGTGATTTAAAAAGCTTTTACTAGACTCCCATCCCACAAAGCTCTCTGCAGCCTGCCAGTACCACCTTCTCTCTGCAGGGACATGGAGATTAGGGGGCACTGAAGACTTGTACCATAGTATATGTAGATTAATCTTACCCAGTGTCTGGTATCTGTAGGAATTAGGTAGGTTTACATATTTTCTCTGTTCTCTGAACTTCTGTTGTACCTCTTTAGTGTTGTTTCCACGTTTTTGCCTGTTGTGTGGAATTTTACCATACAGATGTACAGCTTTGGTGTACTCAGTGGTAGACTCAGGCAGGTACCCTTTCTAGATTTGTGGAGCTTTTGCTACATGGTTCTTCATTGCTAGAGATTGGCTTTCAGATGCTGTCTGCCTTGGTTTGAAGTAAGCCCTAAACAATCTGCTCATCTTAGCAGTCACTGTCTCTTGAATTTCTTTCTGTTTGTATGTCTTAGCCCAGAAATAAAGTACAAATAGAATTGTGGGTGATCAGTGTGCAACCCTTTGCTCCTTTATTTCAGTACTCTCAGTCTTGCACACCTGTTGTCCAATCGTGAAAATACTTTCCATGCATGTTAGTTTATGGAAAGTTGTTATACCAGCACCCATTGCTCCACTACTTACCTGGCCATAAGCCCCATCAGACCATTTTCCCTAAAATCATTGTTTCATTACTTTTCTGTTCCCTAAATCTTCTGGGTTCCACAAACTCTGCTGTCACTTTAAAGTTCTCTGTCTTTTTTGTCTGCCTGCATTGATTGTTTCTATCTTTGTCTTTCTTTTTAAGAAGTTTTACATCCCTACACTTTTATTTAGTTTTTTTGAGATAGTATTTCTTAATTCTGCAGCTTAGAACTTTAGTTTATTTAGGAAATCCTCTTCCCTTATCACCCAGCCTACTTTCTTCTCACTTTCCTCCTGCTGAGGTAGTTTCTCACAGACCTTTTTATGGTCATCTTTTTTTTTTCCTTAAAATTCAAACTTGCTATGTTCACTTTTGACAAGTGTTAGTTGTTAAGCCCATTTCTCAGTTATTGTTTTGTAGTTCTGGAATTTGTTTCTTTTAGTTTCCATTCCTTTGCCAAAATGCTCAGTCTTTTATTTCTTTGGAGCTACTTACTATCCATGATCATTTTCACTTCCACATCTGGTATCTTCATTATTTACTGTTTTCTTGTTGTGACTTTTTTTTTAATTGACTATTGAACTTTATATTTTTTTAATAACTTAGTTCTTTTCTGTTGTTACCAAATACTGCAAGAACTTTTATTTGTGTAGTAGACCCTCAGTGGTCTGGTGTGGCCTGGAAACCTTTATTCATACTAATAACGTCAAAATCAAAAGAACTTGGTTTCTAAAACTCAGTTACCTCAATGTGTACATCTTAGTCTTTAGAACATGAACCACTTCCACTTACGTTAGGGTCACGTCTTTACAAACTGGAATTTTGTAAAATAGAGCAGTGTAAGATGTTAGTTTCTTAGCCTGAAAGACTGTCTTAACAGTTTGTAGGTTTGGACTCATCTCTTTCTACATAAGGTTCAAAGACTGTTTGGAAACACTGGAAAGCGACTTAAACATCCACCCTACCAGTGTACTCTGTGTATCAGAAGAGCCTGTAAAGATGGACACTGTGATAATAACACAAGTCATAGATGCAGTTTACATGTTTTTAACTATGTAACTGTCACAGTTTGCATAGTTGTAAGACAACCTGAAAATGTGTGTGATTCCTGTGGGTGACAAATCACAGGTGCTTCTAATCTCTCTGTGCTTTGGTAGATAATACCTGCAGGTGAAGAAACCACTGAAGAAATGCTTGAATCCGTTTAAGAATATCAAGATGTCATTTTTCTTCCCCATCCAAATTCCCAGATACCTTACAAGATTCTGTGGACCCAGATTAAGAACCTTTGGTTTATAAAATTTTATATTAAGCTGTGTGAAAAGCAAGTGGTTATTTAAAAAAAAAAAATCCATAGGTTGTAACACTCTCCATAGGAATGGAAAAACAGTATAAAAATCTAGTTTTGTTTTATGTAAGATTTATAAAAGTAATATAATATTTGTTTTAAATCATCAGCATTTCTCATTACAGTTCTGGAAAGACATTGTTGATGACAGTGAAGTGCGTGACCTCATTTCTGACAGAAACAAGTCTCATGGTAAGTCAGTCAGCATACGTCAGTTTATTACTTACTTTTAGAATAACAATAATAAATGAAATAGCAGCTTCAGGGAAATTTGTGGGTTTTTTTGTTGTTTTGGTTTTTTTTTTTGCAGAAGATACATCAGGAGAATGGATTTGGGAATCTTTATTTCATCCACCTCGAAAGCTGGGTATTAATGACATTGAAGGACAGCGGGTACTTCAGATTGCAGTGATTCTGCGGAACCTTTCCTTTGAGGAGGGCAATGTGAAGCTCTTGGCAGCTAATCGCACCTGTCTTCGTTTCCTATTACTCTCTGCTCATAGTCATTTTATTTCATTAAGGCAATTAGGCCTTGACACATTAGGAAATATTGCAGCTGAGGTAAGCATGTGGCATTTCCTTAACATGGCTTTTGTTTTTATCCACATTTACTTTAAAATTTTAAAATGTTACATTCTGTATCTGCCTGTATTTGCCAGATTTTAAATGGTTATGTATATTTGTAGCTGAAAGGTGGTGTAGAAGCGTCATATTTCTGGGGGGGCATTTGATGAAATGATACTACAAATTTAATGATAACTGTTTCCATGTCACTTATATTTTTAAAGTAATATAACATTGTCTTGTTCATTTTTCTTAAGTTTAAAATGCACAGTTTGGGAAGAAGCATAGCTCAGTGATGGTGTTCTTTCTTTCTTCCAGCTTTTATTGGACCCTGTTGATTTCAAAACTACTCATCTGATGTTCCATACTGTTACAAAATGCCTAATGTCAAGGGATAGGTTTTTAAAGATGAGGGGTGAGAACTCAATTTTTTTTATTATTTCTTGTGAACAAACTTTATTATTTATTTCAAAAACAAAAACATATGTGTTCTTGCAGGCATGGAAATTTTGGGAAATCTTTGCAAAGCAGAAGATAATGGTGTGTTGATTTGTGAATATGTGGATCAAGACTCATATAGAGAGATAATTTGTCACCTCACTTTGCCTGATGTGCTACTTGTAACCTCAACACTAGAGGTGCTGTACATGCTCACTGAAATGGGAGATATTGCCTGCACAAAAATTGCAAAAGTAGAAAAGAGCATAGGTAAGACAAAATCAACAGTTTTATTTTTTGAGACAGGGTCTCATGTAGCCTGGGCTGGGCTCAAAACCATCTCCCGAATGCTGGCATTACAGGCGTGAGCCACCACCTTGCTGGGGATCAGACCCAGGGTTTTGTGCATGCTAGACAAACACTCCACCAACTAAACATCTTTGGCACGAGTATTTTCTTTATTGAGGAAAACCAATACGATATGGTATGGAAACTTTGGCATTGAGGATTTATTGTGTAGTGTTGAAGAGTTATTATTCCCTCAGACATGCAACTTTACATTACCCTTTTAGATGATAAGGAACATCTGCTGTATGACAAACTTGATTTTGTAGCTGTCAGCATGTTCCTATTGTAAGTCAGATCTAAGCTAACAGCGCCGCTGTGCCCGACTCCTTCAGAACTTCCCTATGCAGACACTCATAAGTGATGGTTAGTAAGTGGCTCAAATGAGACAAGCTTCCTTCTGGTTCTGCACGTGCTCACAGCAGCACTGCCTTAAAGAGCAGTGAGTTGACCCTTTCAGTCTCACTAGTTTAGATATACTCACTGAAGCATGCTATGTTAGCATTCTGCCTTTCATAGGGATGAATACTTAGATTAAAGTTAATAAAGATTTAACTTGAAGATGATGTTATTGAGAAATTAAAAGGTCACTTTCTGTATCAGTGATCCCCAAATCTGGACACATATCAGAATTACTTTGGAAACATTTTAAAAATGAAAGCATCTAGTTTCTACCTCAGATACTAAATTATTTTTTAGAGATTGGGCTGCTTCTCATTTCTTAATAGTTCACACATAATTCTGGCATTGATTTATAATATTATGAACTAATTCCTCTCCTTTAATTTTAGATATGCTAGTGTGTCTGGTTTCTATGGACATTCAGATGTTTGGCCCTGATGCACTAGCTGCAGTGAAACTTGTCGAACATCCAAGCTCCAGTCATCAAGTTTTATCTGAAATTAGGCCCCAAGCTATAGAGCAGGTCCAAACCCAGGCCCATGTAGCATCTGGCCCAGGTTAGTGTTTTCATATGTTCTTTTTCAATATGCTTATGGGTGTATAAGATTTAATACTTAGGGTAAATTCAAATGTGCAATGCAAAGAAGTAATATTTACAAAAGAGTTGGCTAAAGAAGACTTATATTACTTTGGATTTCATAGCTAGCCTATATTGTAGATACAGCAAGATCAAGGTGAGCACTGAGGGAGGACTAAATAAAATAGAGGAGGCATATTCAGAATAGTTAAAGAAATATGAGGGATGTATAAGCAATCAGTGCTTATTTTTTGTGGTTTTATTCATGGGATCTTTATATACCTGAGCAAGTTAATTGTGTATTACCTTCTAGTTCTCTCATTTGTCTAATGAAGACAGTTAAGCATTAATGACCTGTAGGTTATTCACTTAGGTAGTAATTCATAACAGAGGTGGAAGTAGGACTCTAGAGACCTGAAAGAATTATTAACTTTGAGCTGGAGTGCATTTACTTGGCTATTCTCTATAGTTGGAAACTTCTACAGTGTAGTACTGCTCTTTAATGGAATGATTATCTTGAAACTTTGCCTTCTTCATCATCATGAAAGTTTTTATCTGTTTTTAGGTCAGCATCTTTATTTCATCATAATTTAAATAATTGCAAAAAGTATTTTCTTGATGGATATTAACTGACTTTTAAAAATAATACTGTGTTCTTTATAGTTATTAGAATTTTGATGTCATAAAACATTTTTTTCAAATGTGTGTAGACTAAGAATTTGGGTCAGTGTCAAAGCACATCCATGGCCGCACAACCTGAGTTCAATCCTAACATCCTTGCCAAAAAGACAGAAATGTTTTCACAATGTCGCCAACTGTGGAAAGCCCTCCTTTACTTTGTCCTCACCCCAGTGGCCTCCTAATCCTTTTCCTACTGTAATGGCTTATGCTTGGAGTCTCTTTCCATCACCTCACATGTTCCCAGCCTTAAAGTACACTTGGTAAATGTTTGTTTCTTCATAAAACTCTTTTTAGAAGTTTGTTTTATGATGACAAGTTTCAGTAGTAAGTAGTATATCAGACAAGAGTAAGCACAGGCCTTGTTTCTAAATAATCTTTAAGTGCAAAGTGAGGTGCTTGGAAGTGTTCTCAGGGCCCAGAAGCTATCCATGCGTCATATGTGTGGATGCGCACTTGTTATTGCTAGAATGGAGCTGAACCAGCATTAATCCTGATTTCTCTTCTTTTTAAATTGATGACAATTTTCTATGTGTAAACAATGTATTCTGATTATACCCTGTTTTTTCTCCTCCAAGCCTCTCTCTCTCATCACTAGCAGTCCCTTTCCCACTTAAGACTTGGTTATGCTTTGTGACCCATGTAGATTAGCCTGGGCCACCTGTGTGACCCCTGAGTTTGCACTAAAGATACAAGTTGACAGTCTAGGTCATGTCAATGAATGGACAAGGAGAGAACTTGGAATTCTTTTGAATCTTTTAAACAATCATCCAAAAAGTACTAAGCTTATTTTTATTGTTCATCTGGCAACTATAGCTCTCTTCATTTTTGTTGTTTGGCTTCCTCCCTACCTCTCTCCATTCTTTTTTGCTTTCTTTCTTTCTTCTTGTTAAAAACCAAAGAATTATGAAATGCTTGACTTGTTGCTTCTTCTTAAGATAGGTTTTATTTCTAAAATGGTATGTATGTACAAGACATTGTTATGAATCATGCTTGCTGATTAGAATCGTCTGAAGGCATGTGTACAGCACAGAGTTCCGAATTTTCTGGTCAGGTGGAACCTGTGAACTTTCATTTCTAACCAGTTCATGTGAGATGCTGATGCTATTGGTGTGGACCACTGGGCTAAGAAAATTGAAGTAGTATTCAATATTGAACATTACTATATTTCAGTGTGCTGCTTCTGATATTTATAAAGTGCCTTGTATCATATGTTTTGATTCCATTCTTCTGAAAATCTTGATGGTACAGATTTCCCTCATTTAATACATGAAAATGTGTGCCACAAAACCAAACTAATAAAGCTGGGGTAGACTTGCTACTTTTGGGCTCAAGCATAGGCTGTGAGTGTGCCAGCACACACTCGAGGTCTACCCCACAAAGCTGATTTTTATTATTTATAGGAAGCAAAATTTCTGTGCTTGTTTTTTGAAATAGGTCTTTTCATGAGGCCAAGGCTAGCCTCAAATTGGTAATCCTCTTGCTTTTTGTTCCATCTTACTCTCGAAATTCTAAAGAATTAATACTCATTTTTAAAAAATGAATTTATTGTTTTCAATGCATTGTGCAACAGAGTTGACAGATGTTTATCGAACTGGCCGTGCTAGCCTTTCTGTTTGTTTGTTTATTTATTGACTGCAGTGCTGAGACTGAATGAAGGCATTGTACCCGGGATAGGCAAGCACGCAGTGTCCAAACTGCACTCCTTCCACGGAGGTCCGCCACTTTACTCAGGCCTGGTTCTATTTTAATCACTTTGTGATTTGATTTTCTTCCCTGTACCTACACACCAAAGAACTGGGAAATAATAAATAGATAAAATATTCAATCAGTTTCTGGATATGGGAAAAATAGTTTATATTGCTAGTAGCTAATTATCCATTTAATTGTTGTTGAATTATTCTGAGGCTAAGCAAATAGGAAGACTCCAAAACAGTATCTGATGTACTATATGCTCACTTTGCTTTCTTTCTCTAATTTTTTTGTGTTTTTTCCCATGTATTTCCATACCTTTGTAGAAGATATTCTTTATAAATAAGATCTGGTTCAGTTCCCAGGAATGTAGCATATGCTGACTACATTTTTTAAGTGATATAGCTAATGTATCTTTTTCTTTAGCTTCCAGAACAGTTGTAACACAGCATGCTGCTCCACCTCCAGGAATAGTGGAAATAGATAGTGAAAAGTTTGCCTGTCAGTGGTAAGTGACTTGTTCCTATCACAGCTTTTAAAGTCCTTGGGAAGAACAAAGCATCAGGAAAGAAACGGGTTCCTTAGTGACCCAGCAGCTCTTGGTAAGAGTAGGTATGAGTGTGTAAATAAGTCAGGTCCAAGTGTGTAAGGAAGTCATCTCACCTAGACTTTGGCATGATTTGAAAGAAAAGAATTCATCAAAATTTTCTAGATTCAAACAGCCTAGCTGAAATGTCTTTAAATTATGACGTTTAATGCCTCTGGAATAGCATTTGTGTTAAAATTTTACTTTTTGCATTGTAGGAAATAATATTTGTCAGAGTAGAAAGTATTTTCTTGTCAAATTATTTTGTTAAAAGTAAATTGGGCTAGTGTTGAAAAAGTAGAGCCAGGTTTTGTTGATAAATATCTTCTTTGTTTGATTCTGTTTTTGTGTTTGAGGCAGGTCCTTGCTGTGTAGCCCAGGCTGTCCTTGAATATGTACTGCCCCTCAAGTACAGAGGTTACAGGCAGCTGCCAGCACACCTGGCTTAAAGCAAAACTTCTTATTCAAAGGTAGTCCAGCTTTCTTTCCATGATTAATAAGGGAGAATTAATCTCATGATAGAATAGCTGCTGTGTCTACCTTAAGATAAACAACTTGACAGCACTGTGTCCTTGAGAAGATTGTGTCATCTAATCTCAGCCACTCTGAGCAAAGCATGTGCGGAGCTGGTGAGGCTCTGGTGGGAGCTGTGCAGACATTGTTTATGTGACCTCTCCCACCCTCTGTTGTCGTGTCCAGCCCAGACTCCTGTCACTATGCTGCGGTTGCCGTTTTCGTGCCTTGTTTCTCTGAGTGCTCCCAGACTGCTGTGCTCTGCTCTGACCAGGTTTTGGTTTCCAATATCTCAATCTGCTTTTTTTTCACCTTCTTTCTGGATTGTTGCACGTTAATCCTTTATTCTTGAGGACTCTTGGAGTGGGATTTATTAGCCTTCTGCAGTGCAAAACAAAGTAAACGATGTTTTCTGTCTGCTCTTGAACTGTGTGGCCGCAGAGGATTGTAAAAGTTGGAAAGAGCACAAACCACCATCACATTAAAGTGTGTGTGTGTGTGTGTGTGTGTGGTGTGGTGTGTGTGTGCATGTAGGCTTTTCACATCCCAGTTATATTCCTGCCACTCTCTGACAAGGAAGAAAGAAAATATTTTATCATTGTTACTATTTGATGAAATGTATAAGAAACAAGTTGGCCTATTTTACAAAGTGAGTTCTGGAAAGAGATTTTACAAAGCTAACTAGATTTCTAATCCTGACTTATAGGTGGAAGTTACTCTAAACAGAAGTATATGTTAGTTTGTTATCAAGTAGCAAGTGTAAGTGTTTTGAGATGAGAGTGGCAGTTTGTAGTATGTTGTTGTTTGATGGCATAGTTGAAAAAAGCTTTGGTGATTCCTGGCTGAAGAAATTTGATTCAGGAGCAAAGAAAAATTTAGTTCAGTTTCCCACTATTTCCTTGATCTCGGTGCATAGTATGTTATCTTTGATTAGGAATTAGTGCAAGACAGGTACACCAGCAGATAAACACTACTTCTTAGAGAACATTTGCTAACAGACCTTCCTTCCTGTGCTGAGATGTGGCTGTGGCTTTTGTTTATAGTACTGCAGTAAGTATGATAAGCAATTGGTCTGTTTCATTAAATCTGTCTAAAACCCAGTGTATATTTTTTACTCCTGACGTACGAGGTAGTAAAATGTGGTTAGTTTGAAGTATTAGTATAACACATTATCTTTTAATATAGCTAAACATGGGGTTTCCAGTTTTATATAATGCCTTAATCTCTCTCTTTTTTAGGCTAAATGCTCATTTTGAAGTAAATCCAGATTGTTCAGTCTCACGAGCAGAAATGTATTCTGAGTATCTCTCAACTTGTAGTAAATTAGCTCGTGGTGGCATCCTCACATCAACTGGGTTTTACAGGTGCCTGAGGTAAAGTGCATAGCTTTTCAAAGTAAAATTCATTCATGTTAGTTGCTCTTGCACACTAAAGAAAACACCACAAGGCTGACTTTTGCATCTCTACTGCTTGAACTTCCCCACACGTTGGCTTTCGTGCAGTGGAGACTCAAGTAAAGTCACAGTGTTGAGGCAGGAAAGGAAAGAAATCAGCCAGGTGGTGGTGGCGCATGCCTTTAATCCCAGCACTCAGGAGGCAAAGTCAGGCGGATCTCTGTGAGCTCGAGGCCAGCCTGGTCTATAAGAGCTAGTTCCAGGACAGGCTCTAAAACTACAGTGAAACCCTGCCTCGAAAAACCAAAAAAAAAAAAAAGAAAGAAATCAAATTTTCCTTTTTCTCCTATCTACTTTGGCATGTTGAAGACATAGTTCTTCTTAAGTCTTGAATTCTAATATGTAATTAATATGTATCTGACCAAAGATGAGATTTTTTGATACTTTGCTAAATTCATAAAAATATGTTTTTAAATTGGTTATATATGGAATTGCTTAAAACCCAACATTGTTAATAAAGGTTTTTAATTAGAGAATTAATCGTCTACATAGCTTTCTTTGCATTCTACTCTTGCAGAATATTACATTGTGAAGCATATTGGTCCATACACTAGTAGCAGTGGCAGTGCTCTAAGCATTACTGGAGGCAGTATTGTGTTCTTTTGCTGGTTTTCATAATTGAGTATGTGTTATTTTACAGAACAGTTTTTCCAAATCATACAGTGAAGAGAGTGGAGGATTCCAGTAACAGTGGACAGGCACATATCCACGTAATAGGAGTGAAGCGGAGGGCTATTCCACTCCCCATCCAGATGTACTATCAGCAGCAGCCACTTTCCACTCCTGTTGTCCGTGTTGATTCTGTTGCTGATATATCTCCAACTCCTTCACCTGCAGGTATTAATTTTAATTTTTAATATTTATTGTATTCATAGGCATGTCTTGCTGTACAACCCACACTGGCCTCAAACTTGGGGTCCTCCTGAAAGTGGGATTAACAGGCAAATGGCTGCATACTCACTTACGTTTTTAAATTTTTTAAGTATTCCGAGTGTATGACCAGAATTTAAATGCATGTTATGTATATTAAGTGATGACCATGCCCTGTGTTTTTTACAGTGTTTCTCATGGGTGTCATCATGCTCAAATGTTTCCTCTTTTGGGGGCATTGATTTCTTAACACCTGTCCTCTTTTATTAAATAAGACAAAAGAAATTTGGCCTCTTGCAGTCATTTCACTTGGAACTTTCCTTTTTCCCATATATACAGGAATCCCTCATGGATCGCAAGCTGTAGGAAATCATTTTCAGAGAACTCCTGTTACCAATCAATCTTCGAATTTGACCGCAACACAAATGTCTTTTCCAGTACAAGGTGTTCATACTGTGGCACAGACTGTTTCTAGAATTCCGACAAATCCTTCAGTTCATACCCACCAGCAACAAAATGCTCCAGTGACTGTCATTCAGAATAAAGCTCCAATCCCTTGTGAAGTCGTTAAGGCAACGGTAATTCAGAATTCTATGCCCCAGACAGCAGTTCCTGTGAGTGTTGCTCTTGGAGGAGGACCTGCACAGAGTTCTGTGGTTCAGAATCATAGTACAGGGCCACAACCTGTTACAGTTGTGAATTCTCAGACATTGCTTCACCACCCATCTGTGATGCCACAGCCATCGTCATTGCATACAGTGGTACCAGGACAGATACCTTCAGGCACTCCTGTTACAGTAATTCAGCAAACTGTACCACAGAGTCATATATTTGGAAGAGTACAGAACATACCAGCATGTACGTCTACAGTTTCACAGGGTCAACAGTTAATCACCACATCACCACAACCTATGCACACTTCATCTCAACAGACAGCAGCTGGTAGCCAGCCACAAGACACTGTTATAATAGCACCCCCACAGTATGTAACAACTTCAGCATCCAATATCGTTTCAGCAACTTCAGTCCAGAATTTCCAGGTAGCTACAGGACAGGTGGTTACCATAGCTGGTGTTCCAAGTCCACAGCCTTCGAGGGTAGGATTCCAGAACATTGCACCCAAACCGCTTCCTTCTCAGCAAGTTTCATCAACAGTGGTACAGCAGCCTATTCAGCAACCACAGCAGCCAACCCAACAAAGTGTAGTGATTGTAAGCCAGCCAGCTCAACAAGGTCAAACTTATGCACCAGCTATTCACCAAATTGTTCTTGCTAATCCGGCAGCTCTCCCAGCTGGTCAGACAGTTCAGCTAACTGGGCAACCAAACGTAACTCCATCTTCTTCGCCATCACCTGTCCCAGCTACTAATAACCAAGTCCCTACTGCCATGTCATCTTCTTCCACTCTTCAGTCACAGGGACCACCTCCTACTGTCAGTCAAATGCTGTCTGTGAAGAGGCAGCAACAGCAGCAACATTCACCAGCACCTCCCACACAGCAGGTACAGGTACAAGTTCAACAGCCACAACAAGTACAGATGCAAGTTCAGCCCCAGCAAACAAATGCAGGAGTTGCCCAGCCTGCATCCAATGAGTCTAGTCTGATAAAACAGCTGCTGCTTCCAAAGCGGGGTCCTTCAACCCCTGGGGGTAAGCTTATCCTCCCAGCACCACAGATTCCTCCCCCTAACAATGCAAGAGCTCCTAGCCCTCAGGTGGTCTATCAGGTGGCCAATAACCAAGCAGCTGGTTTTGGAGTGCAGGGGCAAACTCCAGCTCAACAGCTGTTGGTTGGACAGCAAAATGTTCAATTGGTCCAAAGTGCAATGCCACCAACAGGGGGAGTGCAAACCGTGCCCATTTCGAACTTACAAATATTGCCGGGTCCACTGATCTCAAATAGCCCAGCAACTATTTTCCAAGGGACTTCTGGCAACCAGGTAACCATAACAGTTGTGCCAAATACCAGTTTTGCAACTGCGACTGTGAGTCAGGGAAATGCAGCTCAGCTCATTGCTCCAGCAGGAATTAGCATGAGTGGAGCACAGGCGGGAGCCGGACTTCAGGTGCAAACGCTTCCGGCTGGACAATCACCATGTACCACTGCTACCCCCCCATTCAAAGGCGATAAAATAATTTGCCAAAAGGAGGAGGAAGCAAAGGAAGCAACAGGTTTACATGTTCATGAACGGAAAATTGAAGTCATGGAGAATCCGTCTTGCCGACGAGGAACCACAAACACCAGCAATGGGGATACAAGTGAAAGTGAGATACAGGTGGGAAGTCTTTTAAATGGGAGAAAGTACAGTGACTCAAGTCTACCTCCTTCAAACTCAGGGAAAATTCAAAGTGAGACTAATCAGTGCTCACTAATCAGTAATGGGCCATCCTTGGAATTAGGTGAGAACGGAGCATCTGGAAAACAGAACTCAGAACAAATGGACATGCAGGATATAAAAAGTGATTTGAAAAAAACACTCGTTAATGGGATCTGTGATTTTGATAAAGGAGATGGTTCTCATTTAAGCAAAAACATTCCAAACCACAAAACTTCTAATCATGTAGGAAATGGTGAGATATCTCCAGTAGAACCACAGGGGACTTCAGATGCTACTCAGCAAGATACTGCCAAAGGTGATCAACTAGAAAGAGTTTCTAATGGACCTGTGTTAACTTTGGGTGGGTCACCGTCCACAAGCAGTATGCAGGAAGCTTCAAGTGTGGCAACACAGCAATTCAGTGGTACTGATTTGCCTAACGGACCTCTAGCTTCAAGTTTGAATTCAGATGTGCCTCAGCAACGCCCAAGTGTGGTTGTCTCACCACATTCTACAACCCCTGTTATACAGGGTCATCAAATCCTAGCAGTCCCTCACTCAGGATCTAGAGTGTCCCATTCAGCCCTATCATCTGATGTTCGGTCTACAAATGGCACAGCTGAATGCAAAACTGTAAAGAGGCCAGCAGAAGATAATGATAGGGAAGCAGTCCCAGGAATTCCAAATAAAGTAGGAGTTAGAATTGTTACAATCAGTGACCCCAACAATGCTGGCAGCAGTGCAACGATGGTTGCTGTACCAGCAGGAGCGGATACAAGCACTGTAGCTAAAGTAGCAATAGAAAGTGCTGCTCAGCAGAAGCAGCAGCATCCACCAACCTACATACAGAGTGTGGTTCCACAGGTGAGTCCTTTTGTTTTGTTTGTCTCACTAAAATGGTGCCTGTAAACACGAAGGGTAAATGGTTATGCAAGTCTCAATTTAAGCATTTAGGGTGTCAGGTCACATCAACTCACACTTCCCTGCTCCTTGTTTATAAACAGTTGTCAGTTATTCACTCTAGCATCCAAGGTAAGGACTTTTTCAGTTATGTGTATGCCGTTTCATTTTTGATGGTGGATGCTATGTACCTGGCAGGAATGCCCAGTGATTGTTAGAAAATTCTAAGGCACTTATACTCATAACGCCACGTGTTAACATTTTCACTTAAATGATGTAATGTTGAATTTTTTTTTAAATTTTTACTATATGTGAACTTCTTAGTTCATCTTGATTATATATATAGATATCTGATTGGTTTTTTTCCTCTTGGAGTCTGTAAGAACTCTAAATAAAATGATAGTGAACCAAATTAAATTACAGAAGAACTCTAATGTTATGGAATTTATCCTCATTTTGTGTGTTCTTAAACTCAGTAACCAAGAACAGTAAGGTTAACTGGTGTTAGGACGTCACCATTTTCTCATCGAATCTTCAAGTATCCTATTAACATGGGAACTGTTACACACTGCAGTAGAGGTAAAAACTCAGATGTCAAATAACTCGTCCAGGACTGAAGCCAGCTCTTAAGTCATGAGCTTTGCTCTCCTGTTCAAATCATTTCTCTCTAAAACTATAGAAACTTGTCTTATCTAACATTTTAATTATTTGAACTATTGTGTAGAAGACATTAGTGTTACTAAATGATCAGTTTAGGGCACAAATACTAAAATTTTAAGCATATTAGTTATATGCAAATGGCTCGGGCCATTAAAATCATGCATTTTGTTACTGATCTGAAACATTTTGTACTAAACTGTACTAATTTCCTATAAGAACACAATCCATTTGTTCTTTGATGATTTTATACGTTTTTGAATCATATCATGTGAGAGGGGTCTCATCTCTTGCCCACTGTGCTTGGACCCATCTCTTTTTATAACCCACGGAGTCTAATTAATAGTACCAATATGCATATGAGCATAGAATCATCCAGAGTATGAGCAACCTATTCCAGATGCCACATTCCTGAGGAAAAATGACTCTTCAAGCAGCCGTCAACTGCCAGTAGCTCCTCAGCAAGGGACAGGGCCACAAGAGCCATTCCCCAAGCCATGGTGGAATGTCGACTGGCTTGATTTTGTGTTCAGTAATTGTGTGTGGCTCTTGTGAGTTAATGAGTGCAATGACCACACCAAGTTCAGATGTCAGCATTTCACAGCATCCTCCCATCCTCCAGTTCTTACATTTGATCTATCCCATTATCCACCGTGATCCCTGAGCCTTAGAGACCTGGAATAGGAGGCAGTAGATGCATACAGATGTTTTTAGTAGGTCTGAGCACTCAACAGTCACTTATTCCCAGCACTTTGACCAGGTATGAGTCTTTGCATTAACTTCTGCCAACTACACAAAGGTACACTTGGACGACGGTTGAGAGTAGCACAAATCTATGGTTAAAAACAAATATTTAGATGGCAGCTTAACAATGTGTCTATGTAGTCAGGCCTATAATCAAGATGAAACAAGAGATTCTCACATACAATAATAAAATTTACTAAATGTCTACTTATAGTCAACATTCCAGTGTATATTTAGCAAAGCAGTAGTAGCAGGAGGTTGCCCTGTAGGGCCGGTGACCTTCATAGCTATGGTCTTTCGACCAGATTTACAGTGCAGGACCAAATTCTCTCCCATGGAGCAAACCTGAAATCTAATCAGGAAGTTTGATTACTCCTTAACATTCATGCCACTGTTGCATCAGCACAAAAGGCAGAGGATATGTAAATGTGTTGTCTTTTCAAATGGAGCCATCATTCCTACTATTTCAAAGGATCTAGGGATGCCAAGAAGGAGCATAGTCCCTAGAAAGGGATAACTAGACTTTGAGAATGTGCAGGGCTGAAAGGCTGGAGCAGTGCAGTAGATAATCCTTCCTACTGCCTTTATCATACCACTTTTTTTCTTACTGATTTTGTTTCTCCTGCTAATCAGCTGTATTAATTTAATTATAGAAGGCTGAACTGATGAAGAATACTTGGAAGTAAATAGTGAGAAAATATAGATTTTACATTTAAGTGATATTTTACTAGAAATATGTAGAGAAATTTTAAAATTGTTCCTGCTTCAAAGCAGATTTCTTTATTTATAGCTGCTCATTTAAAATCCATTATATTTGCAAGTTCTGGGTGCTGTTTATGGAGTACCATTCCCAGACGGCCTGCCTTCTGCATTTTCCACGAATTGATGTCTGTTAGAAGCAAAACAAACAAAACCTGAATTAACATATTTTCAAGTAAAAATGACTAAAAGACTTAAAAATAAATGAAAGTTTTTTTCAACATCATGCAAGACATGTATTGAACATTCTGTATCTGTTAATAATCCCATGACCTGATGACTTGTGTTTTGTTTGCTTACTTGTTTTTGTTTTTATTTTTTGAGACAGGGTCTCACTATATAGCTCTGACTATCCTTGAACTCAACTATGTGGAGAACATGGTTGACTTTGAACTAATAGGTAATTGTTTGCTTCTCCCTCCTGCTAGGCTTTTGGTAACTTGTTAAATTCTTGTATATAACAATAATTTATAAAGTTGTGCCTAACACATATTTTATGTGTATTAGGTCTTAGTTCCCTGTTCTCATAGGACACATTTTCAATGTGATATAGTGCAGTCTTTCTTGCTTATTTCCTTTTTGGTCCCTTCCTGTTTTGGTTTGGTTTCTGAGACAGTATCTTACTATGTAGCTCAGTTTGGCCTCTAACTCTTGCCTGGTTTCTGAGTTTACGGTCAGTTTACAAATCTGATCCACCATGCTCAATTTATTCCTCCCTTTGAAAAGGACCTTGAGGAATTGCCTCATCCCATTAAAAGGGGAATCTTTAGCCGTCAGGAGGGCACATTTAGTGTTATCATAAGAAATCATTTTAACAAAAGCCACCGGATGCCATTTCAGTATTTTTAATTTATTGCTGAGATTTGTATTGTAATTGCATATTGCAATAACTGAGAAAGACTTTACCAGGAAATCTAACTTCCTTTTTTATTGTATTTCTACGTGTTCTTTTTTTTTTTTCCCCCTCGAGACAGGGTTTCTCTCTATAGCCCTGGCTGTCCTAAAAGTTTCTCTGTAGACCAGGCTGGCCTCGAACTCACTGAGATCCACCTACCTCTGCTTCTCAGGTGCTGGGATTAAAGGCATGCACCACCACTGCCTACCGTCTTTCTACATGTTCTTACAAGGGCTGATATGTATATTTTTAATAAGAGTTAAAAGTTAAGTAGAAGCTGAAGCTCCTATCCAAAGTGCTTTTGACTAAATGTTTTACAGATTTTCCTGTTATCTCTTCTTTAATTTTGAAATAGTTGAAGGCCTTAATGAGATATCCTAAGGATAGGAACTAAATCTAAACACAAAATATGTTTCCTTTTTATGTATCTGCATATAAGCATATATCTTATATATACATGTTTATACAATATGTTTTGTAACTGTGCTTAGTACAGAAGGGTCATAGAAAGGAATTTTCTACTTGTCATGCCAGTGCTTAGAAAGTCAAATTTTTAGAACTTACATATCGGATTGTCACATTCAGTATGGTTAACCTGTACTAAGAAAACAGAGAATTAGTACAGCCTCAAGAAAGTTAGTTGGTGTAGAGTCCTCATCCTCACACACGGGGAAAGAAAGCATTTTCCCAGTGATGGCTATTTCTCTCTATTCTGCTGTGGAAGAGCTACACATCCAGACTAAGTGCAGGCACATACTCACAGTCTGTGTACAGCTCTAATTCTCTGAAGCCTTTGAAGTGGCCTGCTACAGCTTTGTCACCATCTACTTCCTGGCCGCCAGACTCACCTCCATTATAACTCAGGTTAGATGTTACTCAAAGGTTTTTACTACTAATATTAGGAAGACATCCAAGAATGTCATATCAAAGTATTATCAGTGGTATGTAGAATTTTTAGCCATAATTTGTTCTTGAACAGATGATAAAAGGAAACAAGGTCATAGTTTAACAAAATGAATAGTATTGTTTCCAGAAATTAAATCTGCCATATTTGTGAATATTTTTGTTAATTTTATATTACAAAACAAAACAATTTTTTACATCCCTTGCATTATATTAATTTTGCTATTTGCTTGTTCAATTTAAGCCTTTTTCACATTGGTTTTAAAAAGCATAATTTGGAAAAAATCCTAGTGCTTCTCAGTAACAAATGATAACACAATATGCCTCTGGCTCCAATATCTTGAAATCCTTCTTGAAGCTTTCTGTGTCTTTGTCTGAATTCTGGCTGTGGCTAGCCTTCTGCAATCACTAGAAACCATGCCAAGGGACAGGAAGCCAGCTTTGCATTCTTGTACAAAAGGCTGTTAGTTATTATTTATCTTATGAGTGTGGGTGTTTTGCCTGTATGTGTGTCTGTGTGCCATGAGCATGCCTGGTGCCGGGAAAGCCATAAGAGAGCATTGGTTGAGCTGGATCTGGGGTTAGGATGGTTATGAAGCCTCCATGTGGGTGCTGGGAATTGAACCCTGGTCTCCTGAAGAGCACCTCTCCAGCTCCCAAAACCTAATTCATAATACATCAATGTACTGAGTATTTAAAAATATATATGTATATGTTCTCTAAGGACAGAACCCCACCTTCAGATATTAGTCACTTTGCTGTTTTGGATTCTTCTGTTCCCTTATTCCCTCCCCTCTCCTCCAAAACAAATACAAACATTTCATTTCACTACATTTCAATTTTTATTTCTTTTAAATGGATACATGCACTGTAATACCAAATTTTACTTAACGGAAATAATGGTTCCTTTACATTCCCTTCACCAGTTTATATTCCAGGTTCTCTTCCCTAGTTGTCTTTTAAAGTGTGTGTGTGTGTGTGTGTGTGTGTGTGTGTGTGTATCTGTGTGTCTGTGTTGTTTGTTTGAATGAGGATACTAAAATGTTCTACACGTTGCATTTGACTAATATGTTTTATCCCTTGTTAACATTTGGGATTAGAATGTCACACGATGTTACTTGTTACTGTTTTCTGTGACCCAATAAGACTTTCATAACCATCAAAAATAGTCTTTTGGCATTTGTGAAAGTCAGTAAGCCTTTATACACACATTGGGCAGGATGGTCAGTAAGGCTTGCAATTGAAATGACAATAGTGACTAAATCATGAAAGTTCATTAACCTTGACAGATGCTTCCTTTAAGTAAAATTCCAATGTGCTATAATTTCTCGTTCTTGAGATTTATGCTTGGCTAGAACTGGTCCTTTTATTTTTCAATTATTGAATTCATAATTTTCTGTTCAGTGCTCCTATTTTAAGGAAAGAAACTGTTTGACACTTCACATGCTCCATTTGTGGTCTTTCTCCCCACAGTGGCTGATCTGTATGTGGAGTATTAACCCATTCAGAGACATCTGGAGCAGGTTCATCTTACCCTCTGAACTCTAAACCTTTCCCTTCTGGGTTTCTTTATTATAATGGCAGTAGTGACAGTTGTCATGGAGTGAAAATCTAGGTGCTCCATGTATGGTTTAAAATCAGTCAGAATGTATTAACTATACTTAAAAAAGAAAAAATAAAATCAAGGATCAATGAAGGTAACAAGATTGCCCAGGACACATGAGCTGTTGAAAAAGGACACACTGGGGGTTGAGGACTGACAAGATGGCTCAGCACACAAAACCGTCTCTGAAGCACATGGTGGTAAAAGAGAACTGACTCCCTAACATTGTCCTCTGCCGTGGGCATGCACACAGGCACGCAAATTCCTTAAAAAGCAAATTGAACAATTGAGTCCTGACCCATGGAGCTGGAAGGTCCCTGTCCTTGGTGTTCAAGGCACTCCGGTTGCGCATACTTTTGATTCTCTCATTCCTACATTTCAGAGATCCTAGCCAATCACAGAAGCAACTTGAGCTGCCTTCCCAGAGTAGGCTTCCTCCTCCCGGAGCTTAGAATACAACGTTTGTGTTTGTTTCCTTGCTGTTTCTGTTTGTTTGCTTTTTTCCTTGGGCGTTAAGGACAAGTTCTTGTATGTCTCATGCTGGTCTGGAACGCATAGCTGTGCATCACCTTGAATGTCAGATCACACGCCTCTACTCCCAAGTGCTAGGAATACAGACGTGTAATCCCCGTGGTAGAATACTTGCTAGCATGGGGAAGATCCTGGATTAGCTCCCCAGCATTGCAGGGTAGCAAACTACCACACTTGGCTTCCTGTGTGAGAGATCAACCCCAGGACTACAGGCTAGGCAAGCACTCTGCCCCCTGATCTACAGCCTCAGCTAGGCCTAGAACTCAAATCCTATTCGCATTTCTGCTAAGTATTGAGCATATTATTTTCTTCTTTATTTGTATTTTCTACTATTATAGCCTCATATGTTTTTGTTTGGGCTTAGAAAAAGAACTGTGGTTTTTAATCTTAGGGACCCAGTACTGCCTTTCTGTGGTTGTGTCACCAATAAATGAACAAATATATTCTGTATTGTACTACAATTTTAAACAATTCTTGAAAAGGATATGCTAGTGTTTCTGTAAGAAATTTTACATGTTTTAAGGTATTTTAAGAAAATGTATGTCTTAATTTTTTTTAAAGATACTTTAGTGTTTCTTAGAGACAAAGACATACGGTATAGAATATAACAAAGGTTGTATTTAGAAGACTATATGTCTACTTTATGCCAGTGTTACCATCAAAGCTGTCCCTACCAGGTGTGGTGGACTGTGTTTCTGATTCAGCATCTGTGAGGTGGTGCCAGAAAGATTGTGTTATAAGCCATCCTGGTCTGCATGGCAAATTCAAGGCCAGCCAGCCTGAGCACCGTAACTAAGAATTATGGTTGTAGGTCAGTGGTAGTGCGCTTGCCTAGCATGGGAAAAGTCCTGGTTAGATCCCCAAAACTGCACCAGTGCAAACTGTAACTGAATAGTAAAGATTAAGTTAGTAGCCACTTGTCTGCAAATTAGTTAATATTTCTGATATTCTCCTTACATGGTTGTATTCATAACTGTTAACTCAGATCTGAAGTTTGCTTTGATTCATATTATATCACTGATGAAATCACAAGACAAAATTAAAGCATTAATTTACATCTGATCTTGATGTAAATAAATTACTTGAAGGGCACAAGTAAATCAAATGGATTCATTTTCATTTAAAACTATATTTAGTTGCTTCTTCCTAAGAGTCTTAATTTGAGTGATGTAGTCTGTTGTCCATCTCTGTTGGTTCCACACCCATGAATGTAATTAACTTGAATAAAAAATATCAGAAAAATTCTGATTCTTTACTGAACATGTGCTTTTTTCCTTGTTATTATACCCTGCACAATACAGTGCAGCAGCTATTTGCATTTATGTATTACATTGTTTCAATTATTGTATATAATTTAGGAACGACTTAAACTATATAAAGGAAAACACGCACATTTATATACGAGTACTTTGCCCTTTACATAAATGTACACAGATTTTGATATCCATTAGGATTCTGGAGTCAAGCCCCCACAGATGTCAAGAAATAACACAATGTATAATCTTTCTTCTTTGGTTCCATATTTTAAAAGACGCATTCTTCTTAATTTTTTTATAAAAACTATTTTTTAAAATATAATCAATAACTTAAAATTACAAAATGTAAATTTTATGTTCCAAATGCATAACTGTTGTTAATGAACTATAGACTATAAAATGCTGTTTTCCAGTGTCAAGTCACAAACTGTGTTTGTCCTTTTCTACAGAACACTCCTCTGCCACCTTCAGCAGCTGTACAAGTGCAGGGCCAGCCTAACAGTTCTCAGCCTTCTCCACTCAGTGCATCCAGTCAGCATGCAGATCCCGTGAGAAAACCTGGGCAGAACTTCATGTGTCTATGGCAGTCTTGTAAAAAGTAAATGACTGTTTTATTTGTTATACAAAAGTGTTGTTTTAGAGTGCTTTCATATTTACATTCCTATCTTATAAAGTTTATAATTTCTTTTCTGAAACCAGTAACTTTTAATGAAAAGTCTTTTGTGTTGCTAATTACACTTAGATGGAACAAGTGGCAGGCTTCAGCTCAAAGATGTGTGTCAGTGGTCGGAAGAACTCTGCGTTTAATGCTAATAAGAAATGTGTCTGAGTGTTAATTTTGAAGAAAAAAAAATTAGTTAATAACCTGATTTTAAGCCAGGCATAGTGGTACAACTTTTAATTTCAGCATTCAAAAAAAAAAAAAAAAAACAGAAACAGATGAATCTCTTGAGTTTGATGCCAACCTGTTCTACATAGCAAGTTCTAGGCCAACCAAGGCTGCATAATAAAAACCCTATCTCATTTTGGAAAAAAAAAAAAAAAAGCTACTATAGACCAAAGTGTTTAGTCATTAATACTTGTAATCCCAGCAATTAGGGGGACAGATGCAATAGGATTACCATGGTTTTGAGGTCAGCCTGTGTTCATTGTAAGATCGCTCTCAAAGAAAAGAAAAACCAGCCAGGCGGTGGTGGCTTTAATCCCAGCACTTGGAAGGCGGAAACAGGTGGATCTCTGTGAGTTCGAGGCAAGCCTGGTCTATAAGAGCTAGTTCCAGGACAGGCTCCAAAGCTACAGAGAAACCCTGTCTTGAAAAACAAAAAGAAAAAAGAAAAAACAAATTTGATTGTGTATTTTTTGGTTTCGTTTGATTTGGTTTTTATTTTTGTTTGTTTGTTTTCGAGATGGAGTTTCTCTGTGGCTTTGGAGCCTGTCCTGGAACTTACTCTTTATACCAGACTGGCCTTAAAATCATAGAGATCCTCTTGTTTCTGCCTCCTTAGTACTGAGGTTAAAGGCGTGTGTCACCACCGCTTGGCTGATTCTGTGTTTTGTAAGGTAACGTAGTAACAAATGTAAATATTCTGGAAAAACTTAGAAGTAATATGATTTAGGAAATGAATTTTGTCTTTAATTTTGAAAATCATTTTGAAGTCATACCATTTCACAATTTAGTGACAAATATTAACAGCAAATAGAACTGAACTTACTTTGTGTGTGTGTGTGTGTGTGTGTGTGTGTGTGTGTATGTGTGTGTGTGTGTGTGTGCGCGTGCGCGCCATATATGGTACATATGTGTGAACCAAGAGCTCACCATATTGGTTACGCTGGCTGGCCAGAAAGCCCCTTAGGTCCACATTTGTGGGGACTCCTGAGTGGTGATGTTTCAGATCTCCTTGCCTTTGTGCAGCAAGCTCTTTGTTCACTGAGCCATCTTCTAGCCCCAGGACTGAACTCTCTTTATTCCTTTAGTGATGCTGGGTATGGAAGGTAGGTCTTTGCATGTGCTGAGAAAGAGCTGGAACTTAGTTAAAGCATTCTTAGACTTGAAAGAAACCTTAAGATGCTGGCTAAAATTAAGTATTTCTTTCCATCAGAAGAGCTGAGCCAAGACCCTTTGCCTTGAGTAATTTGAGAACTTTAAGCATTGGGCACTTACTTTAATAGGCAAAGTAGTTTTCATTTCATAGAGAATAGAGATTCCATTTTTGTTGTTGTTATTTGTTTGTTTTTGGATTTTTGAGACAGGGTTTCACTGTAGATTTGGAGCCTGTCCTGGAATTAACTCTTGTAGACCAGGCTAGCCTCGAACTCACAGAGATCCACTTGCCTCTGCCTCCCAAGTGCTGGGATTGAAGGCGTGCACCACCACCGCTCAGCCGAGGTTCCATTTTCATAGCTTAAAATTTTTTATTAGCTCTTTTTATTTATTAGAGATAATTGTGTTTTGTTAATTTCATAAGATCCTGAGCTAACTATCTCCATAGCCTGGGGTTATTAATAGCATCCAAAACCAGTGCTTATCAAACTTAAATCTCAACCCAGCAGTGGTACATAATATCAATTTAATGTGTCGTGACAAGTGGTTTTTATTGTTGTTTTTGTTGTTGTTGTTTGTTTGTTTTCTTCTTTTCAATGAAAAAAATAAAACACAAATTCATCATGTTAGTAAGGGTAGGAATTGTTTTTTCTTCTGTATGTATATGTACTTGGATCATGACATAAGTCCCAGAGAAACTCTTCAGATTGTCTGCTTCTTTAATTCAGTGAAACTCACCTTATTTCTTTGTCTGTCTCTTTTTGCTGTTATAGAAATGGGACTTGGGGCCTTGTACTTGTTAAACAAGGGCTCTGCCACCTGGCTATAACTTCAGAACCTGCTTTCATTATTATTACTATTGGTATTATTATTACTTTAGCTTATGTAGTAAGCTAATTTGACACTTTGTTCACTAGTTGTCTACTTTATATCTATTTTTATGAAGTTTTGTTTTCTTTTTCTGTGTTCTCTGGTAAAGAATAGCCGACAAAGTAGGTATTAAAGCTGTTTGTGGACCTTTTTCTTTTTCAAAGAATTTAAGAGTAGGATTGCGAGGGCTTCTGATTTTTTTGAGTTGAAGCTGTTTATCAGTTGTAGGAGTTCCCTGATAGAATTTTTGGGCTCACTTATGTATACCATCATGTCATCTGCAAATTGCAAAAGCTTGACTTCTTCGTTTCCAGTTTGTATCCCCTTGATCTCCTTTTGTTGTCTTATTGCTCGAACTAGAACTTCCTATACTACATTGAATAGATACGGAGATAGTGGACAGCCTTGTCTTGTTCCTGATTTTATTGGAATCGCTTTGAGTTTCTCTCCATTTAATTTGATATTGGCTGTCAGCTTGCTGAATATTGCTTTTATTATGTTTAGGTATGTTCCTTGTATCCCTGATCTCTCCAAGACCTTTATCATGAAGGGATGTTGTATTTTGTCGAAGGCTTCTTCAGCATCTAATGAGATGATCATGTGTTTTTTTTTTCTTTCAGTTTATTTATGTGGTGAATTACTTTGATATATTTTTGTATGTTGAACCATCCTGCATCTCTGGGATGAAGCCAACTTGATCATGGTGGATGTTTTTTTTTTTTTTTTGGATGATTAAGTCTTAGATTTGGTTTGCCAGTATTTTATTGGGTGTTTTGCATCAGTGTTCATGGGGGATATTGGTCTGTAATTCTCTTTCTTGGTTGAGCCTTTGTGTTGTTTCAGTATCAGGGTAACTATAGCCCCATGAAAAGAGTTTGGCCACATTCCTTCTGTTTCTGTTGATTGAGGAGTATTGGTATTAGCTCTTCTTTGAGGGAGGTTCTGGTAGAATTCTGCATAAAAGCCATTGGTGTCTGGGACTTTTTTTGAGGGTAGGGGTAGGGAGGCTATTGATGACTGCTTTTATTTCCTTACATGTTATAGGTCTATTTAAATTGTTCATCTGGTCTTGATTTGAATTTGATATGTGGCACCTATCCAGAAAATTTGTTCATTTCTTTTAGATTTTCCAATTTTGTGGAATATGGGTTTTCAAAGTATGACCTAATTAATGATTCTCTGGATTTCCTCAGTATCTGTTGTTATTTCCCCCTTTTAATTTCTGATTTTGTTAATTTGGGTAGTCTCTCTCTACTTTTTGGTGAGTTTGGATAAGTGTTTGTCTATCTTGTTTTTTTCTCAAAGAACCAGCTCTTTGTTTCATTGAGTCTTTGTATTATTTTCTGTTTCATTTTATTGATTTCAGCCCTCAATTTGATCATTTCCTGTCATCTGCTCTACCTGGTGAGTCTGCTTCTTTTTGCTCTAGAGCTTTCAGGTGTGTTCTTAAGTCACTAGCATGAGATTTCTCCATTTTCTTTATGTGGGTACTTAGTGCTATGAACTTTCCTCTTAGCACTGCTTTCATAGTGTTCCATAGATTTGGATATGTTGTGCATTCATTTTCATTGAATTCTAGGAAGTCTTTAATTTCTTTATTTCTTCCTTGACCCAGGGGTGATTCAGTTGAGCACTCTGTTCAATTTCCTTGAGTTTGTAGGCTTTCTGCAATTAGTGTTGGTGTTGAATTCCTACTTTAAGTCATGGTGATCCAATAAGATACAGAGGGTTATTCCAGTTTTTTTTTTTTTCTTTTC